>JAZKLR010000364.1:1800000-2089313 GCA_037103525.1 Ganaspis brasiliensis | reverse complement strand
AAAATAAATTAAATATTTTGAAAATAATTTAAGATTGAGAAAAAAAATTGAAATATGATGAAAATAATTTGAATATATAAAATTGAAATAGTAAATAAAATTTGAGAGAAATAATTAAAAAAATCAAAGCATATATTTAAAAAAAAATTAATTAAAATTTTTTAATTGAAGAGATTAATTAAAAAATAGCAGAAATAACGAAAAATTGATGAAAATAATTAAAAGCATAAATTTAAAAAAAATTACGTAAAATTTTTAATTTAATTTAATTTTTTAATTTCAGAGAATAATTAATTAAAAAACCGCAGAAAAAAATACTTAAAATTGAAGAGTAAAATTACAAAATTACAAATTACTTAAAATTTTTAATTGAATTTAATTTTTTAAGAGTAAAGATTAATTTAATTAATTGTAGGAAATGTATTATATTAAGAAAATATTAATTTATATAATAATATATTATATTTATTTTATACTTATTTATATAATAATTATTATATAAAATATTTAAATATATTTATATTTAATATATATACAATATTTAATTCTATAATTAATACAATTAAAATTAATTTATTTTACAAAGAGTAAAATTACAAAATTACAAATTACTTAAAATTTTTTAATTTAAGGGAATAATTAAAAAATCGTAAAATTACAAAATTACAAATTACTTAAAATTTTTTAATTTATAGAATAAATTAAAAATCACAGAAATAACGAAAATTGATGAAAATAATTGAAATTTCTAATAAATAATTAAAATTTTTAAATATAATGCAAAAATAATGAAAATAAATATAAATTGAAGAAAATAATAGAAAAATTGCAGAATTTATTTTTAAGCAAAATAAAATAATTGAAAAATCGGTATATTATGCAAAATTGATGACAATAATCTAAATTTGAAATAATAACTTAAAATTTAGGAAATTAATTGAGAAATAATAAAAATATTAAAAGACGGAGAAAATAATTACAAAATAACAACAAAAAAATAAAAAAGGTAAACAAAATAATTGAAAATTGAGATATATATTTGAAAGTTCAGGAAATTAATTAAGGCATTATGAAAATGATTACAAATTGAAAATAATAATTGCAAAATTACAAAAGTAATGATAAATTAAAAAAATAATTTAAATTCCCGATGAATAATATAAAATTTAGAAATAAATAATTTCATTGATTGAATATCAAGGGAAAAATAACTAAAATTTAAAAAGTGATTGAAAAAACTAAAGAAAATAATTGAAATTTAAAGAATGTAAATTGGAGATTTAGAGAAACAATTTAAAATAATTAAAAATTGCAGAATATGATTCAAAAATGATAAAAATAGTACAAAATTGCAGTTTAAGTAATTGAAATCTTAATAGAAAAGAATTATTAAAAATTGAATAAATTCTTAAATCACTTTAAATTTAGTATATTTGAATCTTTTAATTAATAAAACATTTAGTAAATGCAAGTTCACATTATCTGAAATTCGAAGAAATTAAAATTGCTATAAATTTTAAATTTGAGAACCTTTTAAAAAGGTGAAATATGATTTAAAATTTTAAAAGTAAAAAACATCTACTGACAAATGTCTTTGACGAATTTTTTGAAAAACCAAAAATTATTCTTAGTTTAATATGGCGGTCTCAAAAAAAGCCATTGAAAATCAAGGTTTTTTGAATTTTTGAATTTTTAATTCGTTGAATTGAAACTGAACTTAGGGAGTATCATAGAATCGCTTATTATAAATTCGATGCCAAAAAATGAAATTAAAAATTTTTTCTTTGCAAAATGTCGTACTCAAAATTTTGGAATTTTTACATTTTTGTTTATTTGACATGAAACTCAATTAATTAAGGTTTTTGGTATCGTATGTTACGAATTAAATGTCAAGAAATAAACCTTCAAATTTTAGAATTCAAAATGTCGGAATAAAAATTTTTTAATTTTTGATTTTCTGAATTTTTGATTAAATTTAGTAAAACCCGTTAAAGGCGTTTTTGGAATCTTCAATTAAAAACTTGGTGACGTAATATAAATTTCAAGTTTTTAGATTCAAAACATCGGACTTAAAATTCGTGAATTTTCAATTTTTGAAATTTTGACCAATCAAAGCGAAACTAAATTTATCGGAATTTTTGGGGTCACTTATTCCGAAATTAAATGTAGCTTAGATTTATTAAGATTTTAAAAAATTAGTAAACTCGTCATTTTAAATCAAAATTTTTAAAAAATTATTTTCGACACTAAATTTGAAATAAGCGTCTCAAAAAACCCATTAAGCAGCGATTTACCAGAAATTCAAAAAAAATTTAATTTTTGAGTTCCTATTTTGAACCAAAAATGTTTAATTTTTATTTTATTTTTAATCCAAATTCGTAATAAGAAAACTTAAAGGTTTTTGAGGTCGCGACATTGAATTTTTGACAGTCATAAAACGCTTATTTTTGTCAAAAAATATTATTAACTTTTGTTAATTGAAAAAAAGGTAAAATATAAAGATAAATGTATAAAAAGTGAAATCGTTAAAAATGTAAATAGAATGGAACTAAATCATGTTTTGAACTGAATCTTAACAAAACAGAATGGGTAATTTCTACTCTGCTTCAGTATAATATATATCGCTAAGATTTATTTTACTTACTAGAACCTGTCTATTTTCTCTGTGCGTCAACAGAGGAGAATTTTCATACACCTTGCATCAGTTATCAGACGCCTTCCACTAAATTGAATTTCTGGAACATATTGACTAAATGAGTTTTATCGCTTCCAGTTGCTCTGTAAATCAGTAAATAATTTTACTTGTAGTAAATCGCCTCTAAACTTAATCAAAGTCGTATTTGCAAAATCTCTTCTTATTACAGCTGCAGCAATTCTAATTTATTGTAACTCGATTATCCAACTCGCTTTATATTTTTAAGATATAGTTTTACTTTTAATACAACTCGTGCCAAGACTTACAGAAAATTAAAAATCTGATACAGACAAACAGACGGACATTTTTTTAAGTAGAATTCACCTTGAACAGAATTTTTACTAGATTTTATATTAATTTAAAGAAAAATATTCATTCTCTTGCCTGAAATGTTATTTAACATTAATTTTTTATTGAATTCATAATTTTCATCCAAAATGATTTTTATTCAGTTGAAATATTATTTAACAAAATTGTAATTCGGAAAATTTTTTAAAAATTGATCAGGTTCGCTTGAAACTTGTTTATCGGGGATTTTTTTAAAGAACTGAATAAAAATCTGACGACAGATATTAAAAATTCAAAATGGCGGATTCAAGATGGTGGAATTTTTTTTTTCCGATACACTAATTGCAACTTAAGTGTCTTTTACGAAGCAAGATAATCAATAAAAATTTAATTCTAGCATTAAGTTTCATCCTGAACTGTTTGTAGAATGTTGACTAACTTTCTTAAAACTGTTTCAGTTTAAATTCTTTTCTTATATAATGTAGAAGAAGAACCGAGTAAATTAGAAATTAAATCAATGGAAAATTCTTCAGGGATATTGTGTAAAAGATAGAGAAGTTTTTATCTTATTTCCGCTTGGTAAATCCCCTTTTCATGTAAGAGGTCTGCGGATTTAAAGATTTATCTGGGGGGGTAGAAGTTGGATTATAAAAGAATGTGGCCAATTTCCAGAAATGTAAACTGCAGCCAAAGGCAAAATGAGCAAAATTAAGGAGGATATCTTGCACATTTGAATCTAAATTAGTTTTTGAAATTTGTAGTTTTCTATATTTATTTTCATATACATACAGAAAGGAATTGCATACAAGGCGTGAAAATAATAATCAAGTGAAATTTTAGGTATTTCAACTGGAGAGTTAAAAAGAACTAGAGAGTGTTCTGCTAAGAATTGAATAAAGAATGAGAATTTCAAGAAAAAGATGATGAAATAGACTAGAATTATTGTAAAGGAAAAAAAATTACATTCGCTTCACTTTCTCTTATATTTCACTTTCACTTCACGTCCACTTCAAGTCCACTTCACTTCTACTTCAATTTCACTTCTACTTCAATTCCACTTCAATTCCACTTCACTTCTACTTCACTTCCACTTCACTTCCACTTCACTTCCACTTCACTTCTACTTCAACTCCACTTCAATTTCACTTCATTCCTTCTTCTTATATGTACTTCAATTCCACTTCAATTCCACTTCAATTCTAGTTCACTTCCACTTCACTTCTACTTCAATTTCACTTCACGTCCACTTCAAGTCCACTTCACTTCTACTTCAATTTCACTTCTACTTCAATTCCACTTCAATTCCACTTCAACTCTACTTCATTTTACTTCAATTCCACTTCACTTCTACTTCACTTCCACTTCACTTCCACTTCACTTCCACGTCAATTCTACTTCAATTTCACTTCACTTCTACTTCAATTCCACTTTAATTCTAGTTCACTTCCACTTCACTTCTACTTCAATTTCACTTCACTTCTACTTCAATTCCACTTCAATTCTACTTCAATTCCACTTCAATTCTACTTAATCCCACTTCAATTCTACTTTGATTCCATTTCACTTCCACTTCACTTCTACTTCACTTCCACTTCACTTCTACTTCAATTCCACTTCAATTTCACTTCATTCCTTCTTCATATATACTTCAATTCCACTTCAATTCCACTTTATTTGTACTTCATTTCCACTTCAATTCGACTTCATTTCTACATCAATTCCACTTCAATTCCACTTCAATTCTAGTTCACTTCCACTTCACTTCTACTTCAATTTCACTTCACTTCTACTTCAATTCCACTTCAATTCTACTTCAATTCCACTTCAATTCTACTTTAATTCCACTTTAATTCCACTTCAATTCCACTTCAATTCTACTTCAATCCCACTTCAATTCTACTTCGATTTCATTTCACTTCTACTTCACTTCTACTTCAATTTCACTTCACTTCTACTTCAATTCCACTTTAATTCCACTTCATTCCTTCTTCATATATACTTCAATTCCACTTCAATTCCACTTCATTTGTACTTCATTTCCACTTCAATTCGACTTCAATTCGACTTCATTTCTACATCAATTCCACTTCAATTCCACTTCAATTCTAGTTCACTTCCACTTCACTTCTACTTCAATTTCATTTCACTTCTACTTCAATTCCACTTCAATTCTACTTCAATTCCACTTCAATTCTACTTTAATTCCACTTTAATTCCACTTCAATTCCACTTCAATTCTACTTCAATCCCACTTCAATTCTACTTCGATTTCATTTCACTTCCACTTCACTTCTACTTCAATTCCACTTCAATTCCACTATAATTCCACTTTTACACTTTAATTCCATATCCCTTTATACCTTAATTTCATTTCATTTCCACTTCTCTTTCAATTAAATTCCTTTTCACTTCTACTTTAAATCCACTTCACTTCTACTTCACTTGATATTCATAGTTATTGGCTGTGAATGACGGACGGACGGACGCCAATGTCTCGTTATTAGCTACGAAACTCCAAAACTTAAAAATTTACTGAAAATGAAGAAAATTACTATGAATTGTTTAAAGAAAAATAGTTTACTTTTTTTTACTTTTTTATAATTATTACAATTATAATTTAAAAAATGACCTTGAATTAAACTTCTTCACGCAATTGCACTGAATCTTGTATTATTTATTTACTATTATTATTATTATTATTGTTATTATTATTATTATTATGTTGTTCAATTAAAGAAACCATACAAATAAAAAACTTCCATAATTGAAATAACCTTATGCAAATTGCAACCAAAAAGAACAGTTTTATTAAACAATAATTTTCCAGCGTTTAAATAGTTAATAAATTTATCATAATTACTGTATACATTAATTCAAAATATTCACTATTTACCTTAAATTTTAATTGTCTTCTCGCGCATTTATCTTGCAATGACCACAACAGCATAAAGGTGTTTCATCTTCATAAGAAAGTGATTTAAAAATGTAAATTGGTTTCACAGGGACAGTTACGATTTATTTATAACATAAAGGAGGAACATTTCGCAAAAAATTTATTGTCCCGAGTAATCAAACTGTCACGGGATTACACACTGTTCGCTTTAATTTACAATTCGATACTCTCTACATAATATAGGTTTTAAATAATTTTGCATTTTAATGAAATTTTGCAAAAATTATTAAGGCATCGTTTCTTCTACAATATTCAAGATAATATTGAATTGGATGACTCAAAACAACAATCGAAAAATACAAAATACAAACACAAATATTGTAATTCCCTATTTGCATAAAATAATTCATGTCTTTCTTATTGACCTTGTATCCTTATTGTTTCAATAAAGCGACAAGTATGAAAATAAAATCGTTATATTTTTTCTCCATAGTTAACGTGTTTTCATCTGATAAATATAGAAAATACATATATTTTCACAAATCGGCTTTTGAATAAGAAATAATACATTTTTGAAAAATTATTTTCACATTGAAAGGGTTTTTAAAAACTTGAGTTTTTCATAAAACGAAAAAATTATTGTTGATAAAATTTGTCTATTCTTTACTGAACAACTTTGTCGTGTGAAGTTTTTAAAATTCAAAATTTTTTTACTGACTTTTCTTTATCAAAAAAAAAAAAAAAAGAATTTTTGAAAAGTTGCCAAATATAGTTCCTTTCTATAGATTCCATCTGAAAAGAGAATTTATTTCTATAAAAAGACCTTTTGAATTCTCTAGCGTTGCATATGTGTATATCATCAAAAGCATAAACTTTTATGCCAAATTAAATATGATTCAAAGAAAACTTGGCTTGCGGGCAAAAAAAAAAAGAATTTGTAAGATTAAAGTGAGATTCAGTCGCATAAATAATAGGGAAATCCAATATTTAAAGCCAGGATTAAAGGAATAATAAATCAGGTTTTTTTTCATTTTTTATTCATAATTATAGGAAAAAAGTGTGAAATACGACACAAATAATCACATTTGATAAATAAAATATTTTTCTGGACAAAGGCAAGTTTTGCGTAAATGAAGCATTTTTGTTGATTCATTGCCTCAACTTTCAATGTCAAGGAACACAGGAATATAACTGTAAATTTTGTTCAAACTTAAAAAAAGAACCATCTACAAAAGTCTGCGGATAAAATGTTTTTTGCGTGTTTCATAAATTTAGACAGTTAATCATTTCTGTCAAAAGCTGAGAAAAAAAGTGTATTTTACAAAAATTAAAAATTGTTTTTCAACATATAAATTGGAAGAGAAATAGTTTCTTAAAAAACAGAAGAGAAGTCATTTAAAAAAAAAAAACATTTCAAAGTGATAAAAAGAGAGCATTAATGTATCGTGTCTTTCAGTTTCTATTACATACATAAAACAAAGAGGAATTTTATTTCCCCTCGTGTTCCTTCTAAATTCGACAGTATTTTCGTCCATGAAATGTATTATCTTGAAAGACTAGTGATTTCGTATTCATGTACAAAGCTTATTTTTCCCCCATCCAATAGATACGGTATTTTCTTAAAAAGTCAAAAATTGAGTTCAGTGAAAATTGACTTTTAATTTTAATTTAATAGAAAATTTTATAAAAAAGGGAAATTTTTATTTAAATAAAAAGAATTTTAAAAAATAGTTCAAAGTTTAAAACTTATTTAAAACTAGATCTTAACTATTTGAAACTAGTTTTTGTTTAAAACCTGTGCTACAAGTGGAAATGAATAGGTGTTAGTTAGGAACAGACAGACGGACGGACGGACACCAGATTCTCGTTTAAAGGGTTTTAGACCCTCGGCTTAAAAATAGGAAATTAAAAAATAGAAAATTGAGTTTGAAATAATGAACAAATCGTAAAAAAAAAGATATAAAATTCTATAAACGTAAAATCTTTTCAAACATTAGAAATTTTAAGAAGGAAAAATGTTTTTAAATTAAAAAAATAAATTAATCGAAAAATGGGGTGTTTTAAAAAAAACTCTATAAGGAAAAAAATTTTTAAATAATGGAAGAGTACAAGAAACAAAGTTTTAAATTTTAAAAAACAAAAAATAAACAAATAAAAATCAGGAAAGACTGAAAATTCAAGAAAAAAGTTAATAAACTTGCAAAACAATTAAAGAAAAAAATTAATGAAAATTTGAAAATAAAAGAGTGTTGAAGCTAAAGGAATTAATGAAATTCTATAGAAATTTAGAGAAAAAATTTAAATTATTCCAGAAAAGAGAAAAATAAGAAAATTTTCTGTTATCTGAGAAAAAATATTAAAATAAAAAAAATATATGAAATAAAGATGAAATAGTAATAAATACAATTTCACAAAAAACACAAAAAACATAGAAAAAGTAATTAATAACAAATTTTTGAAAACAATGATAGCATTTTAACTTGCAAAAAAACGAAAAAAAAATTATATATTTTTGTATGAGAAAATTAAGATATACCTAACAATGTGGAAATTTTAATGAAATATTATAAAAATTTTTTTAATTTTTATAATTGAAAAAAAATCTGAAAGGAAATAGTACAAAATAACTTGCATAAAAGCAAGAAAATAAACTTTATGAATTTATGAAAATTAGAGAAAGTTTCATAAAAAAAAAGAAATTTAAAAATAAAATATTAAATTAAAAGAAAGAAAATAAAGAAAAAAAAAAAGAAAAAATACAAAAGAACGGAAAAATCTTGAAATAAAATAAAAAATTTAAGAAAAAGTCCCTGAAAGAGTAATTTTTTTAAATCAAGAAACACAAAAAATTTAAATGAAAAGTTATTAAATTTAAAGAAATAATAAGACAACAAAAAGTTGTTTGTTAATGTAGCAAAACTAAAAAAAATATGGGGAAAAATAGTAAAATTATAAAATTTCACTTCTCTATCCCTTGTTAAAAAAAAAATAATAAAATCAAAATCAAGAGGTAAAAAACGAAAACAAATTTTAATGCAAAAAAATATTGAACCAAAATAGTCAGAAATAGAAAAAATTATGAAAACGAGAGAAAAAATAAGAAAAATCGTATAAACCAGAAGATTTGTTAAAAATGGGGAAAATTAAGAAAAATTACTAACTACTGAAATCATATTTAGAAGAAAAAAAAATTAAAAATAATATTTAATAATACAAATTTATAGGAAACAAATAAAAAAATTTAATGAATGAGAAAATATTTCTCAGAATAAGTAGAAAAGTGATGATAAAACTCGAAACTTTATTAAATTACCACATAAAGATTAAAAAAATTAGGTAAAGAACGATAAAAGAAGAAAATTGGAGATAAAACTGAAGAATTATGTTAAAAAAAGAAGAAAACTAATTTTAAAAAACGTTATAATTATTATTGCAACGTTTTAAAAAAAAAAGTGAAAACTCTTTTACCATTTCAAATAGTAATTTTTACTAATACTTTAGTAAAAAACTACTAATTTAATTAGTTAAAGTAATTTTAGGTTATGTTGAGGTTATGTTATATTTCTATTTACTAATTATATTAGTTATTTTTTACTATAAATTAGTTACTTTTTACTAATTGAAGAAGAGAAAACTCGTTTACGATTTTAACCCCTAAATGGTAGTTTATAACTAATTTAAATTTAGAGAGTAGTTAAAAAAACAAATTGATACATAATAAATTGAGAGATAAAAAGCTTTGAGAAAAAAATAGGTAAATTAATAATTTTAATTTCTGAAAAAACTTAAGAGAAAAATGCAAAATAAAAATGAGGATGAAAATTGATATGATATATTATTGTACAAAAAAGAATTAAATTTTCAAGAATAGAAACTTCTGGGAAATAGAAACATTTTTATAAGTGTTCAAAAAGAATAATAATATTACGAAAGAACGTTTTATATATAATATTATATTATATATTATTATATATTATTTTCATAATATCCAAAAAAATTTTATTAATTATCAAAAATTTTAATTTATTTCAGCTTTCGTCAATTCTCTTCTTCAATTTTTAATTATTCTCATTTTTTTCAATTAGCTTCTAAGAATTTCCATTATTTTTCTAAAATTTCAATTATTTTTTTCTATTTTATAAAAAATGCTACATTTTTTCAATAATTTATTTCAAATTTCATTTATTTATTTCAATCTTCAACTTTCATTGTTTTATCATATTTCAATTATTTTCTTCAAGTGTCAAATTTTAAAATCATTTTTCAATCATTTTCTTAAACTTTTAATTATTTTCTTTTTATTTCAAAAAATTTCTAAGAGTTGCAAGTATTTTTCTAAAATTTCAATTAATTTTTTTAACATCAAAAAAACTCTGGAATTTTTTTAATTATTTATTATTATTATATTCTTATTGTTATTTCTAAATTATAAAAAAAGCTACATTTTTTTAATTATATATTTTAAATTTTAAAAAATTTTTATCATTTTTTAATTATTTTCCTCGATTGTTAATTATTATTCTCATTTTCTAAAATCAATTTTTAAGATTTTTAAGTATTTTTCTAAAATTTTAATTATTTTCTACAATTTTTTATTATTTTCATTTGGTTTCATAATTTTCAAATTTTTTTATTAATTATCGTAAATTTCAATTATTTTTAGCTTTTTCAGTTTTCTCCCCCAATTTGTAGTTATTCTCATTTTTTTCAATTATTTTTAATATCTTTATATATTTTTCTTAAATGTCAATTACTTTTTTTTATTTAAAACAAAATTCTGTAATATTTTCAATTATTTCACTCAAATATCATTATTTTTTACAACTTATCATTGTTTGTACCATATTTCAATTATTTTCTTCAAGTTTCAAAATTTAAAATCATTTTTCAATTGCTTTCCTAAATTTATTTCTTTCATTTTTCAATTTTTTTCATTTGTTTTAGAATTTCAAAAATTTTAAACTATTTGTCTAACGTTTCAATTATTTTTATCAATTTTGAATTATTTATATTATTTTCTTCTATTTTTAATTATTTTCGTTCATTTTCATAATTTTCAAAATATTAAATATTTTGAATTATTTCTTTTCATATAAAAAGTATTCCTTTAATTTTAAAATATGTTTTCCTTATTGTCATATATTTTCTCTAATTTTAAATTATTTTCTTTGATTTCAATGAACTTCTGAAAGTTTTAAGTATTTTGCGGAAAAATTCTTTAACTTTCCTTTATTAAAAATTATTAAAAATAAAAAATTACTTGCGTTCATTTTCATAATTTCCAAAATATTTTGAAGTATTTCTTTCGAATTAAAAATTATTCTCTTCAATTTTAAAATGTTTTCCTTCTGTCATATATTTTCTCTAATTTCAAATTATTTTCTTTTATTTCAATGAACTTCTGAAAGTTTTAAGCATTTTTCTGAAATTTTCTTTAACTTTCCTTTATTAAAAATAGTTTTTGTAAATTTTCAATTATTTCCTCAAATTTTAATTATTTTTTTTTATTTTTAATTTATTTATCTCAATTTTTAATCATTTTTTTTTTCAATTTTCAATTATTTTCTCTAATTTTTCATTATTCAATTTTTTTCAACATGCTTTTATAATTTTTAAGTATTTTTCTCAAATTTAAATTATTTTCTTTATGTTGAAAACATTTCTATTATTGTTTAAATAAATGCACCAAATTTAAAAACTGAAAATTACTAAATAATATTTTTATAATCAAAAAAAGCATATTCCAGAATTATTTTCTTGATAAAAAAACATATTATCTACAAAATTAATTATAGATTTCGAAATATTTAATTTTCCACTAAAAATAAAAATTCATAAGTATGTAAATTTTTTTTCTTATTTTGTAACCATTTAATTTTACTTAAAAAATTCTTTTTTCAATATTACTACAATTTCCGGTTTCTTATTTTACACAAAATAAATGTTAGAGCTTCTATTGAAAAAATCTCAAACTGAATTAATTATTAAAAAATTAATTATACAATATCAATTAATAAATATCAATGAATTATATTTAATTAAATCAATATTTAAATAAACATTTTAGAAAACATCTAAAATATTTTCAATATATCATCTTTGAGATTCTTTACCTATTTTTAAATTTTTTCCGAAATTAAGTTTTCATTAAATAGCTGGGCTTTCGCCCGTAAAAAATTGGAGAACCTGACAGTTAGTTTGGCATTTACTGGAAATTACTTCCCAAGGTTCAATCCACTAAAAAGATTAGTCGTATTTACTTGTACTGCTGCTACTTGCTTTTTCAACAAGTTTTGGCAGACTTTGTGTAAAACTTTACCGTCAGGCTTCTCAGAATTTTCTGCCTGCTTTTTCTTTCCGGAATAGATTTTAAATCCGGACATTTGGTAACTTTCCATTTTAAGCAAGCAAAAGGTTTTTAAATAGAAAGTTTTTAATATACTAACTTTTTAGTGGGATAATTTAGTCGTCGACAATCTCTCTTTATATATTTTCTGCAAGCGTTTTCTTATTCGAGAGAATCGAGAATATAAATTCCAATCGTCGCCCTCTGGCGGCAGAAAAAGGAACTAAGCAGGAGCGGCGCAACCAAACGTGGTGCCCTAGGCTAAACGAAACTAATTTAATTCCAATTGCATTATTAATAATTATGTAAATTTTTTATTGATCAAATTAAATACTTATTGAAATTTTTTTTTTAAAATATTACATATTCTTTAATGAACAAAAATTCTTTAATACATTTTTTTAGTAACAGAAAAGAAAATTAAGAAAAATTTCTATTCATTCAAAAGTTTATACATAAAAAGTGTATCATTCGTTAAATGGAAATTTGTTTTTTTGAGTGTTTTCATTTCAGGAAAAGACGCACATTGAAAATGACTCGAATTAGTGAAAAGCAAGAAATACTATAGAAAAGTGAGCAATAAAAGTTCATTTCCTTAGTAAAGTGTAATAAAAGTGGCTGCATTGGGTTAATGAAAGTAAATGGTGCCACTAGATTTGAAAAGAAAGAAAAAGATGTGCTTTTTCATTGAGCTTTTATTTTCAACTGTGCTTGAATAAAATATTAAATTTATATTAAATCTTGCATTGAATTTGCATATTTCTTTCACATTTGAAAATTCTTTTCAAACATCAGTTATACACATTTACAAATTTCCGAAAAAGAATGTTTATAATAAATAATGAATTTTTATTTATTTAAAAAAATAAGAGATTTATTAACAGTTTTTCTTACAAAATCTTCAATTTCCAATTTTCAAGCCGCCATATTAGATCCGCCATTTTGAATTTTGAAAATCTGGTACCAGATTCGTATTCAGTGATTCTCGAAGCGATTTTTTGAGTAAAATTTTTAATAAATTGGTTTTTATCTTAATCGCGTGACTAAAAAGGTTAAAAAAATATTTACCTGTAAATTCTGAGGCCTTTTAAGAAGAATTCGAACTTTAATTAAAATTTGCTTTTGAGAAAAAAATTCTACGTACTTAGGACAAAAAAAAAATTAAATTATTGTTTAAATATATTTTAAAAAAGTCTATATCTATAAATCAGAATAATAAAATGAGATTATATAAAAGTAAAGAGACGCATACTTTTCTCAGACAGGATTTGTCCTAATGCGGACGAAATCCTGGCTAGTGAAGTGCTCTTGTAAAAACGTGCTCCACAGAATTAGAACTGCAATTTTTAAAGCGAATCTCTTCTTTTATATTTCAGTTGCAGTTGTAGTGGCATTCTTTATTTGTTGGGCACCTTTCCATGCCCAGAGGCTGATCGCTGTGTACGGCAAAGAGGCGAAAAATCCTCATCCAATTTTAATTACGGTTTACACAACTCTTACCTACATGTCTGGAATTTTTTACTATCTATCAACCACCATTAATCCTCTGCTTTACAACATTATGTCCAACAAGTTTCGAGAAGCTTTCAAGGTAAGACGCTTTTATTTTTACCAATAATGAAAAATTATTTTAGAAATTATTTCCGAAAAATTGTGTGTTTTTATTTTTTTTATTTATTTATGTTTTTTTTTTTTTATTACCAAATACAATTTTTTGACAAACCTTTTGATCAGTGGCGTAACTGTTAAGGGGCAAGTTGGGGCCCCGGGGCCCTTGATCAACCATAATAGACATTTTTTAAAAAATAAAAATTCTGAAAACCTTACTAAATGTAGTAATTTATAGTTGGTATATCTTGAGTTATCAACAATTATAAATATTTTAAATATGATATTTGAAATCAATTTACATAAATAAAATAAATATTTATTTAGGACAAAATTTATATTATTTTAGAATTAAAAAGAATTGCAAAAAGTAATTGAAATTAAACAAAATAATTGCAAATTTTGCAAATTAATTGAAAAAGGGCAATGAAAGCAATTAAAAATTGGAGAAAGTAATTTAAACGATAATAGAAATGTTTTAAACATAAAGAAAATAATTTAAATTTAAGAAAAATACTTAAAAATTATAAAAGCATGTTGAAAAAAATTGAATAATGAAAAATTAGGGGAAGTAATTGAAAATTGAAAAAAATGATGAAAAATTCAGATAAATAAATTAAAATTGAAAAAAAATAATTGAAAAAATTACATAAAATATTTTTAATAAAGGAGAGTTAAAGAAAATTTCAGAAAAATACTTAAAACTTTCAGAAATTCATTGAAATAAAAGAAAATAATTTAAAATTAGAGAAAATATATGACAAATGAAAAACATATTTTAAAATTAAAGAGAATATTTTTTAATTGAAAAGAAATAATTCAAAATATTTTGGAAATTATGAAAATTTATTTTTTATTTTTTATTTATCAAATTTATACAGGCTGTAAACAACCTTTCGGAGTAATATATACAATCATTACATGGCTGAGCCGCAAAAGAGATATTATAAATATTATTAAAATTTAAAAATTAAATTACATTATAAATAACAGAGATATGAGAATAATTTTAAAAATGAACGAAAAATGAACGAAATTAATTGAAAATAGAAGAAAATAATATAAATAATTGAAAATTGATAGAAATAATTGAAACGTTAGATAAATAGTTTAAAATTTTGGAAATTCTAAAACAAATGAAAAAAATTGAAAAACGAAAGAAATTAATAATTAAAAGTAAATTTAAAAAAATAATTGAAAAATAATTTTTAAATTTGAAACTTGAAGAAAATAATTGAAATATGGTACAAACAATGATAAGTTGTAAAAAATAATGACATTTGAGTGAAATAATTTTAAAAATTACAGAATTTTGTTTTAAATAAAGAAAGTAATTGAAAGTTGAGGAAAATACATGAAGATATTAAAAATAATTGAAAAAAATGAGAATAACTACAAATTTGGGGAGAAAACTGAAAAAGCTAAAAATAATTGAAATTGACGATAATTAATAAAAAAATTTGAAAATTATGAAATCAGATAAAAATAATAAAACATTGTAGAAAATAATTGAAATTTTAGAAAAATACTTAAAAATCTTAAAAATTGATTTTAGAAAATGAGAATAATAATTAACAATCGAAGAAAATAATTAAAAAATGATAAAAATTATTAAAAATTAATTAAATGAAATTTGAAATATATAATTAAAAAAATGTAGCATTTTTTATAAATTAGAAATATCAATAAAAATATAATAATAATAATAAAAATAATAAATAATGGAAATTTGAGAGAAATAATTAAAAAAATTACAGAATTTTTTTGATGTTAAAAAAAAGAAATTGAAACTTCAGAAAAATACTTGCAACTCTTAGAAATTTTTTGAAATAAAAAGAAAATAATTGAAAATTGAAAAAAATGATTAAAAATTAAGATAAATAAATTTTAAAATTGAAAAAAAATAATTGATAAAATTACATAAAATATTTTTAATAAAGGAAAGTTAAAGAAATTTTCCGAAAAATACTTAAAACTGTCAGAATTTCATTGAAATCATAGAAAATAATTTGGAATTAGAGAAAATATATGACAAAAGGAAAACATATTTTAAAATTAAAAAAAAAAATTTTAATTGAAAAGAAATAATTTAAAATATTTTGGAAATTTTGAAAATGAACGAAAATAATTGAAAATAGAAGAAAATAAAATAAATAATTAAAAATTGATAGATATAATTAAAATGTTAGATAAATAGTTTAAAATTTTTGAAATTTTAAAACAAATAAAAAAATGGAAGAAATAAATTTAAAAAGATAATTGAAAAATAATTTTTAAATTTGAAACTTGAATAAAATAATTGAAATATGGTACAAACAATGATAAGTTGTAAAAAATAATGACATTTGAGTGAAATAATTGAAAAAATTATAGAATTTGATTTTAAATAAAAAAAAGTAATTGAAATTTGAGGAAAATACATGAAGGTATTAGAAATAATTGAAAAAAATAAGAATAACTACAAATTGGGTGAAAAAACTGAAAAAGCTAAAAATAATTGAAATTTTCGACAATAAATGAAAAAATTTGAAAATTACGAAACCAAATGAAATATAGTAAAAAATTGTAGAAAATATTTGAAATTTTAGAAAAATACTTAAAAATCTTAAAAATTGATTTTAGAAAATGAGAATAATAATTAACAATCGAGGAAAATAATTAAAAAACGATAACAATTATTCAAAATTTAAATAATTAAATGAAATTTGAAATATATAATTAAAAAAATTTATCATTTTTTACAAAATAGAAAATAATAATTGAAATTTTAGAAAAATACTTGAAATTCTTATAAGCTAATTGAAAAAAATGAGAAAAATTAAAAATTGAAGAAAGCTGAAATAAATTGAAATTCTTGATAATTAATAAAATTTTTTTGGAAATTATGAAAATAACTGAAAATAATTAAAATATGATTTTAAAATTTGAAAGTCGAAGAAAATAATTGAAATATGGTACAGACAATGATAAGTTGTAAAAGATAATGACATTTGAGTGAAATAATTAAAAAAAATTACAGAATTTTTTTTAAATAAAAATAATAATTCAAGTTTGAAAAACCACATGAAGATCTTAAAAATTAATTGTGAGAAATAAGAATAATTACAAATTCAAGAAAAAAATTGAATAAAGTTTAAAACAATTGAAATTTACAACAATTAATAAAAAAATTTGGAAAATAGGAAAAAAATTAAAATAATTGAAAATTGAAGAAACTAATTGAAATTTTAGAAAAATACTTAAAAATCTTAAAAAAGTAATTTTAGAAAATGAGATTAATAATTAACAATAGAGAAAAATAATAGAAAAATGATCGAAATTATTTGAAATTGTAAAAAATAATTGAAAATTGAGATATATATCTATAAGTTCAAGGAATGAATTCAGAAATTATGAAAATTATTAAAAATTGAAAATAATAATTGCAGAATGATAAAAATAATGGTAAATTATAATAATTAATTTAAATTTGCGATGAATAATATAAAATTTAGGAATAAATAATTTAATTAATTTAATGTGGAGAGAAAAATAATTATAATTTAAAGAGTGATTGAAAAAACTATCAAAATAGTTAAAATTTAAATTAATTAAATTAAATTTAATTAATAAATACATTTTTAAATTTCAGAAAAGTACTTAAAACTTTTAGAAGTTATTTGAAATAAAAAAAATAATTTAAAATTTAAGAAAATAAATAAAGAAAGATAAACATAATTTAAAATTTAAGAGAACAAGTTTTAATTAAAGAGAAATAACTCTAAACTTTTTGGAAATTATGAAAAAGAACGAAAGTAATTCAAAATTGAAGAAAACAAAATAAAAAATAATATAAATAATTGAAAATTGAATGAAATAATTACAATGTCAGATAAATAGCTTAAAATTTCGGAAATTATAAAACAAATCAAATATGCTAAAAATAATTTAAGATTGAGAAAAAAAATTGGATGAAAATAATTTGAATAAGAAAAATTGAAAACAGTAAATAAAATTTGAGAAAAATAATTGAAAAAACCATAGCACATATATGTCTAAAAAGAAAATTACAAAATTACTTAAAATTTTTTAATTAAATAGAATATTTAAAAAAATCGCAAAATAACGAAAACTGTTGAAAATAATTAAAATTTCAGACAAATAATTGAAATTTTTATAAATAACGCATAAATAATGAAAATAATAGAAAAATTGCAGAATTGATTTTTAAGCAAAAGAAAGTAATTGAAAAATTGTGATATTATGGAAAATTGGTGACAATAATCTAAATTTAAGATGATAACTGACAATTTAGGAAATTAATTGAAAAAAAGAAAATAACGAAAAATTAGAGGAAAGAAATGAAAAAAGCTAAAAATAATTTAAATTTACGATAATTTATAAAAAAAAATTTGGAAACTATGATAACAAATGAAAATAATTAATAATTGAAGAAAATAATTGAAATTTTAGAAAAATACTTATATCTTAGGAAATAATTTTAGATAATGAGAATAATAATTAATAATCAAGGAAAATAATGGAAAAATGATAAAATTAATTCAAAATATAAAAAAAAAATCATTTAAATATGCTGAAAATAATTTAAGAAAGAGAAAAAAAATTAAAAAATAAAGAAAATAATTTAAATATAAAGAATGGAAAACAGTAAATAAAATTTGAGAGAAATAATTGGAAAAACCATAGAATATATGTTTAAAAAAAAATTACGGAATTACTTACAAAATTTTAATTAAAGAAAATAGTTAAAAAATGGCAGAAATAACGAAAATTGATGTAAATAATTATAAATTGAAGAAAGCAATAGAAATATTACAGAATTTATTTTTAAGCAAAAGAAAATTATTGAAAAATCGTTATATTATGGAAAATTTATGACAATAATCTAAATTTGAGATAATAACTGACAATTTAAGAAATTAATTGAAAAATAATAAAAATATTAATAGATGTAGAAATTAATTACAAAATAGTAAAAAGAAATAGAAAATAAACAAAATAATTGAAAATTTTTAGATGTATATTTTAAATTTCAAGAAATTAATTAAGGCATTATGAAAATGATTAATAATTGAAAATAATAATTGCAAAATCACAACCAAAATAATGGTAAAATAAAAAAATTATTTTAAATTCCTGATAAATAATATAACATTTAGGTATAAAGAATTAAATTAATGGAGTATCAAAAGAAAAATAACTAAAATTAAAAAAGGTATTGAAAAAACTAAACAAAATAATTGAAATTTGATAAAGGTAAATTTGAGATTTAGAGAAATAATTAAAAATTAATTAAAAATTGCAGAAAATAATTAAAAAGTGAAAAAATAGTAGGTACAAAATTGCAGTTAAAGTGACTTAAATCTTAATAGAAATGAATTATTAAAAATTGAAGTTATTTTTAAGTCACTTCAAATTTAGTATATTTGAAACTTTTAATTAATTGAAAATTTAATCAATACAAGTTTACATTAACTGAAATTTCAAGAAATTAAAATTGCTATAAATTTAAAATTTAAGAACATTTTAAAAATGTGAAATATGATCTATAATTTTATAAAAAAAAATATTTTGCGACAAATGTCAGGTGTGGACAGAATAAATGAATAAATTAAACTTGTACATTGTATTATGGGGGCGCCATTTTATTTTTTGACCCAGGGCCCATGTCCTCCCAGTTACGCTACTGCTATTGATGGATTTTAAATTAACAAATTTATTACGAAAAATAAAAATTGATAAGCAGTCCAAAAATTATTAACCTTTTATTAAATTATGACTGTTGAATTTCTCTCAAAAATTTACATTAAAAATAATTTTAGTAATAATTATGAATCATTGTTTAAAAAACTGAAAAATTTAAAAAAAGAAGGTTCAAGTATCAACGAATTTCATAATGCCCAGAATTATCAATTTTTTTCTCCGACAAATTTGGATCTAATATTATGGGATCATATAAATAAAAAAATTTTTTAATTGGAAATTAACCATTTTTGAATTTTTATTTCTTTCGAAAATCAAATGTTTTAAAATCTTTACGATTGATTATATTGTTTTTATATTTGAATCTTTTTATTAAAGAATCTACAATTTTATCAAAAAGAGGCGAAAATCGGTATGTTTCATAAAATATCCACAATAAAATAAATTATCACAAAATATTCCATTTTGAACGTTAAAATGATAAATATAATAAAAAATTGTAATTATACATTTTTAGAATAAATTGATACAATTTTCGATTTTTTATAAACCAATCTACGAAAATCTTGTTAACATTTTGATCAATTTTGTCAGAAATTCAGAGTTATTAGGTGAACACACGAGAATTTGACTTATTTTTCAAAATACGAATTGTTTCAATTACATAAAAAATATCTAAAATTTTTAAGATATTTCTATTTTTTTGTTTTTCAATGCATTTTCGCTTTTTTCAGAAATTTTCTTGTCTACACAGACTCTTATCAACTTTCACACTTGTTTATTAAATTGTGTTCGTTATTTCGTTAAATTCGTTTGACAATTTCATTTTGAGGTTAGAAATTAATATCAACTTCGTAGCAGAAGATCCAGTGATAAAAAGGCGGGAAAAAAAATATTTTCAAAAACTTTTTCGTTAATTTGAAAGTATATTACTAAAACTTTTAATTCGCCTTATAAAAAATTATTTTTAAAAAACTAATTATTACTGTTTTTCAGTCAATGTTGGCGAAGCACTGTGGAAACAGTCAACAAACATCGAGTCCTTTGCAGCGCACGTACACAAGTCTTTCTCGACATCCGAAATCGACCATCCATCGTGTTGACTCTCGTAAATCTGGTTCAGTTTCAGCGAGCGAGGAAAATCAACAATTATCGACTTTCGATCAGCGCAGAAACTCAACCAAATCAAATAGAGGAATTGAACGAAATAATTCCCAGGTGGTTGCACTTTCAAAAACAAATGGAAATCATCCGGAAATCGTCAGAAATGGCAGCAGAGCCTCAAATTCAAGTCAAATCACAGTAATGACCAGTATTGGAAAAAGTTTCAACGAGGGCAATAATAATTCAGAAACCATCTTTATCGACGAATCTGCTATAAGAATTCATCACCGACCGCTGCAAAGCGTTACTTTAGGTTTGTTTATTTTTATCACAAATTTTATATTTTTGTATTCGTCAGAGTTTTTAGAGAAAATATATAACCTTCTATATTTTATACAACTTAATTCTTCGTCTATGATTTTCTCTACGAGTTTCCTATCTATGTTCGGTAGGTAACAAAATCCAGATGGCGCGTCAAACGGTATCTATTGCGCGCTGAATTTAATTTTCTTTTACAATATTAAGTGTAGGTTTCAGAGTTTTTATTTTACAGAAGATATATATAACTTTTAATATTCTCTATAACTTTATTTAACTTTCTCCGTCTATGATTTCCTCTATGAGTTTCCCATCTATGTTCAATAGGTAAAGTAAATCCAGGTGGCGTGTCAAACGGGATCTATTAGGCGCTGAATTTAAATTTCCTTTTATAGTATTACCAAGAGGTGTCAGAATTTTCATTTTACAGAAGATAAATATAACTTTCCATATTCTGTAAAACTTAATTTAAATTTCTCCGTCTATGATTTCCTCTATGAGTTTCCTATCTGTGTTCGGTAGGTAACAAAATCCAGATGGCGCGTCAAACGGTATCTATTGCGCACTGAATTTAAATTTTCTTCTACAATATTAAGTGTAGGTTTCAGAGTTTTTATTTTACAAAAGATACATAAAACTTTCAATATTCTCTGCAACTTTATTTAACTTTCTCCGTCAGTGATTTCCTCTATGAGTTTCCCATCTATGTTCTGTAGATAAAGTAAATCCAGGTGGCGCAACAAATTATTTAATTGCGCGCTGGATTTAAATTTTCATCGACAATATTAAGTGTACATGTTAGAATTTTTATTTTACAGAAGATATATATTTTTTCCATATTTTCTATAACTTTATTTAACATTATCCATCTATGATTTTGTCTATGAGTTTCCCATCTATGTTTACCAGGTAACAAAAATCCAGGTGGCGCGTCAAACGGTATCTATTGCGCGCTGAATTAAAATTTTTTTCTACAATATTATGTGTAAGTGTCAGAATTTTTGTTTACAAAATATATTTATAACTATCCATATTCTCTATAACTTTATATTTAACTTTCTCCATCTGTGATTTTCTCTATGAGTTTCCCATCTATGTTCAACAGGTTAAGTAAATTCAGGTGTCGCGTCGAACGGTATCTATGGCGCACTGAATTTAAATTTTCTTTTACAATATTAAGTTAATGTAGGTGTCAGAATTTTTATTTTACAGAAGATAATATATATACAACTTTCCATATTCTCTATAACTTTATTTAACTTTCACCGTCTATGATTTCCTCCATGAGTTTCCTATCTATATTCGGTAGGTAACAAAATCCAGATGTCGCGTCAAACGGATTTAACTGCGCACTGAATTTAAATTTTCTTTTACAATATTAAGTGTAGATATCAGAATTTTTATTTTACAGTAGATATATATAACTTTCCATATTCTATATAACATTATTTAACTTTATCGGTCTATAATTACCTCTATGAGTTTCCCATCTATGTTCAACAGGTAAAGTAAATCCAGATGGCGCATCGATCGTTTTGTCAAATATTTTAATAAACGCTAAATATTTCAAAACTGATTCACATAATTCTTCTTTTTAATCATTTTTAATAACTTTTTAAAAATAAAATTTAAATTTATCACTCAATTGCTTCCGTTCTACCTGTACGAACTTTAACTATCAAACACAGATTGGAAACTCACAGAGAAAATTAAAATAAAATCATGCCAAATCGGTTTTGGTCAATTTCCTTCCGCTATCTACATTTCAGAAAATAGCAGGCTTGGGTCCGTAAATAGTCTACTTCACTATTAATTTACTTTTATAGAATTTACTTTTATAGTGAATCAGACTATTTACGGACACAAGCCTGGAAAATAGTTTCACAATTTTTATGAAAAATTCAGTATAACTTGGTCAAATGAAAAATAAATTTCGTCATTCCGTTCTAAATCACTGAAAATGGATTCCCTCTTTTCAGGAATTTTGGCAGAGCGTCTAAGGTTTGGAACAAAGGGTCTGTTTGGAAGCCAACCAAGGCCAGCGAAGAAACCAAAAATGAAGCCGGAAGTTGCGAGTGCGCCGCCAAAAATCAACAGCCATCCCAGTATCGACAGTGGGAACACAATCAGTAATTCAAGTTTACAGGATTATGACGAGACTGAATTTACGGGAACTGAATTAGCCAATTATATGAAGGAGCTGAATTTCGATCTAATTACTTGACCCATTTCTCGCGAGGAGAATTGCCAGCCAAACTTGCGTCGATTTTCACTAAAAAATTGAGGAAACTTCCTCGAGAATCGCCTCATTCCTGCCTCCGATCCTTAATAAGGACATAAGTTTATTTTCCGTATCAATGAACTTAAGAGACCATGACGTCCTTTTCGATAAATAGTTAATTCTCACGTCTACACTAAAAAGAGCATTTTACCGAGACTATTAGAAACGATGTCTCGAGAAAGTTAATTGCAAATCTAAAAGTAGCGCCTTCAATAGTTATCCCCAAATGACCCCAAAGATTCTTGAAATATTCGTTTTTTTATTCACTTTGAATTCCAGAGGGATTCTTGAAAAAAAGAACTATTTTTTTTTGTTTAAATCAAAAAATATACTTAAAAACCTAACTTATGGAATATCGGGGAGAATCGACTTGGTTGAACCATGTTTTGGTTTTTTGCCCATAACTTCCGTTGTAGGTCACTTTTTGCGTTTTCTCAGATACGGTTGGCAAGATCTTTTAAACTGGAATGTTTTTTCTGAATATTGGAAAATGATTGAACGAGAAGTTTAGGAGTTATGGGAATTTGAAAAAAGGGAGTTAAGATCGGAAATTCGGACCTTGTGGTCTCGATTGGTCCACCATTCTAAGAATATAATTTTTTACAATTTCTTGACTTTTTCCGTCTTTCAGAAATCTTTCTGGAATAAATATTGCAAGATCACGATCTTTATAAATATTTTATGAATATTTTTAAAATATTTTCAAGTATTTGACACTGATGAATATAATTCATTTAGAATGAAAAGTAAATTTGTTATAGAATTTTCTCTTCAATTAGAAAATGAAAAGAAACGCTAAACCCAAGTGGTTGCAAAACAAAGAATTTTTAAAAACTGAAAATAGTTTTTTAAAACGGCTTTAAAATGATTGTACGTCTCTTTCATCATAATTAAGTATTTTCTTAAATAAAATTTTTTTACTCATTATTTTGTACAGAAAAAAGTATTTAAGTGATTCTCTTTTGTTAAAAAGAGGTTATTGTTATATATAGTAGTTTTACATAATAAGAAACGTTTTTTTATCGTATTTCTTGTTTTTCTTACAGAATTATAATATATTGTTGAATTATTAAGTTCTGTGAACAAGCGAATAAATGTATTGTATAAAATCCAATGTTATGCATTTATTTTTTTTTAAAAACGAAATTACCCGATGAGAAAAAACTTCAGGAATTCCTTGGAAATTTTAACTGGAAATTACGAATAAAAATTCCATTTAAAAATTCCTGTGGGGAATTGTTAGTTTTATATATAATTAAGGAACGTTTTTTATCATATTTCTTGTTTTTGTTACACAATTCCAATTGGAAATTATTGTTATGTAGAGTATAGTTTTGCGTATTAAGAAAATTGGAAATATTCTTGTCTTTGTTTTCGTTCTGTGAACAAGTGAATAAATGTATTGTATAAAACTATAAAAATTGTTTTATGAACTTGTGAATTTGTTTTCTTTTAATTTATCTTAGATCGGAATTTTTCGATCCGGAAATTCTAATTGGAAATTCCAATTAGACGAATTGAAATTCTGTTTAAAAACATCAAATCAGAAACTACGATTTAAAATTTCGATAAAGATTTCTAATTGACAAATTTTGATTGGAAATATTGATTGAAAACTTTGAACATAAATTTAGATTGTAATTTAAAATCAATAATTCTGATTGAAAATTACGATTGAAAATTTTCAAATAGAAATGTTGTTCGGAGAATCAATTTGCTAAAATTGTAATTGAAATTATAACTAGAAATTATAATGGGAAATTCCGATGAGAAATCCTGATCAAAAAAAATTCAATCGGAAACTACAATTGCGAATTATAATTGAAAATTGTGATTAAAATTTACAATTGGAAAGTTAGAAAAAAATTCTAAATTTAAATTAAATTTATAAATTTCATTTGGAAATTGCGACAGCGAACACAGATTAAAAATTACAATAAAAAATTGCCAATTTACAATTGGTAATTTCAATTCGAAATTTTGAAGGAAACTTCAACATTAAAATTTTCAGTTTTGATGTCTGAAATTTCCAAATGCCAATTTTAATTGTAAAATCGAGTTAAAAAAACCATTTCGAAATTCAGATTTTAAAATTCCAACTGAAAATTACAAGTATTAATTGTAAATTTCAATTTGCCATTTGCAATTGGCAATTTCAATTACAAGTTTTGATTGGAAATTACAATTGGTAATTATGATTATAAATTTAATTGTAAATTTTTTCAAATTAAAAAAAATAAGATTTAAAATTACGATTGGACGATGGGAATTGGTTGTTCATCGTAAATAACAATTGAAAATTACAATTGAAAATTACAATTGAAAATTTTACTTGGAAATATATAGATTGATATTTCAAATTACCAATTCTAATTAAAACTTACGATTATAAATTACAATTAAAAATTTCCAAAAGTAAATTTTGACTAAAATTCCTAAAGGGCAATTCAGATTAAAAGTTCCAATTAGTAATTTTAAATTCAAATTAAAATTTCCAATTGGAAATTTCAATTATAACTAATCATTGGAAATTACGATTAACAATTATGATTCGAAATTAACATTGTAAATTTTGTTCAAATTAAAATATAAATCAGATTTGAAATTACGATTGGACGATTGCAATTGGTGGTTCCAATTGTATATAATAATTGGAGATTAGGATTGAAAATTTCAATTGGAAATTGAAATTGCAATTTCCAGTTATAAATTATAAATTACAGTTACAAATTTCAGAAAATATATTTTGATTATAATTTCTAAAGAGCTATTTCGATTGAAAATTGCAATTGGCAATTTTTAATTTAAATTCCAATTGGCAATTTTTCAATTTTCAATTGGCAAATTGAATTATAACTAATGATTCGAATTCACAATTTACAATTATGATTGGAAATTGAAATTGTAAATTTTGACCACATTAAAAAATAAATCAGATCTAAAATTACAATTGAATGATTGCAATTAATTGTTCCGATTGTAAATAATAATTGAAAATTGGGACTGGAAATTTCACTTGGACATTTAAATAGAAATTTCCAGTTACCAATTCCGAATAAAACTTACGATTAAAAAATACAATTAGAAATTTCTAATAGTTAATTTTGATTAGAATTCATAAAATTCCAATTAGTAATTATAATTGAAATTTCCAATTTCCAATTTCCAATTGGAAATTATAGCTAATGATTGGAAATTTTACTATTAACAATTATGATTTAAAATTTACATTGTAAATTTTGTTCAAATTAAAAACAAAATCAGATTTGAAATTACGATTCGACAATTGCAATTGGTGGTTCCAATTGTATATAATAATTGGAGATTAGGAGTGAAAATTTCAATTGGAAATTGAAATTGAAATTTCCAGTTACCTATTCCAATTAAAACTTACGATTATAAATTACAGTTACAAATTTCAGAAAATATATTTTGATTATAATTTCTAAAGAGCAATTTCGATTGAAAATTGCAATTGGCAATTTTTCAATTTTCCATTGGCAAATTGAATTATAACTAATAATTTGAATTCACAATTTACAATTCTGATTTGAAATTTAAATTGTAAATTTTGATCACATTAAAAATAAATCAGAACTAAAATTGCAATTGGACGATTGTAAATAATAATTGAAAATTGGGACTGGAAATTTCACTTGGACATTTAAATAGAAATTTCCAGTTACCAATTCCGAATAAAACTTACGATTATAAATTACAATTAGAAATTTCCAAAAGTTAATTTTGATTAGAATTCATAAAGGGCAATTCCGATTGAAAATTCCAAATAGTAATTTTAAATTGAATTTTACAATTTCCAATTTCCAATTGGAAATATCAATTATAGCTAATGATTGGGAATTTTACAATTAACATTTATGATTCAAAATTTAAATTATAAATTTTGTTCAAATTAAAAAATAAATCAGATTTGAAATTCCGATTGGACGATTGAAATTGGTGGTTTCAATTGTATATAATAATTGAAGATTAGGTTTTAAAATTTTAATTGGAAATTGAAATTTCCAGTTACCAATTAAAACTTACGATTATAAATTACAGTTACAAATTTCAGAAAATATATTTTGATTATAATTTCTAAAGAGCAATTTCGATTAAAAATTATAATTGGCAATTTTCAATTAAAATTAAAATTTTCAATTGGCAAATCGAATTTTAACTAATGATTGGAATTCATAATTGACAATTACGATTGGAAATTTAAATTGTAAATTATTATTAAATTAAAAAATAAATCAGACCTGAAATTACAATTGGACGATTGAATTTGGTGGTTCCAATTGTTGTAAATAATAATTGAAGATTAGGATTGAAAATTCCAATTGGAAATTGAAATTTCCAGTTACCAATTCCAATTAAAACTTACGATTATAAATTACAATTAGAAATTTTTAATAGAAAATTTCGATTAAATTCCTAAAGAGCAATTCCGATTGAAATTTCCAATTTGCAATTTTCAATTAAAATTAAAATTTTCTATTTTCAATTGGCAAATCGAATTATAACTAATGATTGGAATGCATAATTGACAATATGATTGGAAATTTAAATGGTAAATTATTATTAAATTAAAAAATAAATCAGATCTGAAATTACAATTGGACGATTGAATTTGGTGGTTCCAATTGTTGTAAATAATAATTGAAGATTAGGATTAAAATTTTCAATTGGAAATTGAAATTTCCAGTTACCAATTCCAATTAAAACTTACGATTATAAATTACAATTAGAAATTTTTAATAGAAAATTTCGATTAAATTCCTAAAGAGCAATTCCGATTGAAATTTCCAATTTGCAATTTTCAATTGGCAAATCGAATTATAACTAATGATTGGAATTCATAATTGACAATTATGATTGGAAATTTAAATGGTAAATTATTATTAAATTAAAAAATAAATCAGATCTGAAATTACAATTGGACGATTGAATTTGGTGGTTCCAATTGTTGTAAATAATAATTGAAGATTAGGATTAAAATTTTCAATTGGAAATTGAAATTTCCAGTTACCGATTCCAATTAAAACTTACAATTATAAATTACAGTTAAAAATTTCCAAAAGTAAATTTTGATTAAAATTCCTAAAGGGCAATCCAGATTAAAAATTTCAATTAGTAATTTTAAATTAGAATTGAAATTTCCAATTTCCATTTGACAAATCCAATTGTAACTAATGATTAGAATTTACAATTGACAATTATGATTGGAAATTTAAATTGTAAATTCGATCAAATTAAAAAGTAAATAAGATTTGCAATTACGATTGGAGGATTGCAATTGGTTGTTCTGATTGTAAATAATAATTGAAATTTATTAGAATTGAAAATTCCACTTAGAACTTAAAATTGAATTTTTCAGTTACCAATTCCAATTAAAACTTACGATTATAAATTACAGTTACTTTCCGAAAGTAAATTTTGATTAGAATTCCTAAATAGCGTTTACGATTGAAAATTATAGTTGGGAATTTCGAACGGAAATTTAAATTTAAATTTTCAATTGGCAATTGCGATTATGAAAACTGTGGTTAGTAATTTTAAATTGATAAATTCAAAATGGCGAATCCAATATGGTCGAAAAAATTTAAAAATTCATTAAATTTATCTTTTTAAAAAATGTATCTAAGGAGTATCTACTTATTGAGAATTTTAAGTAAGCCATTTAAAATACAAAATGGAGGATCAAATATGGCGTACACATTTTTCAAAATTGCCAATTTTCATCAAAATGGTATTTTTCTTATTGTTAAATTCTCTTATTCTCAATATGAATTCAGTTTTTCAATTTCAAAATATAATTTCGAATATATCGACCAGGAATAAAAATACAACTTTTCCATAAAACACAATTTTTAAAAATCATCTATTGCAAATTTTAATCAACTGTTTAAAACACAAAATGTCAAATCCAATATGTCTTCATAATAATTATTAAAAATTTTTTAATTTAGCAAAAATTTAAAGAAACTGATTAATAATTCTAATAAAAAACCATGTTGAAAAATTTACAACCAATCCTCTTTCTGTCAATAGAAACCATCTTTACATCAAGTCAGTCTCCTTCTTTCTTGAATATTTTTCAAAAGACGAGTTCGTCAAGATAAATGAATAATTCAGTATCCACAAAAAGTTGGATTCTCTACTTTACGAACGTATGACGCGCATGTTTGCTCCAAATCTAAAAATCGCATTTCACCAAGTAAAATCACCTACAAAACCAGGGAATAAAAGAAATTGAATGAATTTAGCTTAATGAACGAATAAGATAAACGATTTACTATTCTTTTGAAACAATCTTGATTATATTGCTTCAATATAGATTGAAAATTTTGCCGAAAGTACAAGCGATGAAACAGAATCTCACGAATCTTGAAAGAAGCATAAAATCTTTACTCGCGCATATAATATACACAAATTCAAAATATTTACTTCATATTCCAAAATCAACAGTCGAGTGTGTTCAGTTGAATTAAATTTTTCCTTATCTCTGACCTTACCGTTCGAACTCAATTTAACTCTCGAAATTATTTCGTTTAATCGAAAGGCTCCAAGGGTGTTATCGCACACTTTGCGCAAAACAAGTTTTATGCTTTTTCTTTTTTTTTGGAAAAATATCTCGTAACCAATTAAAAATTATTTGTTTCTCATGCTAAAGAGTTTTATTTCATAAAATTTATCAAAATCAATAACAATGTGAAAATATTTATAACTAACAAATTTGTATTTGCAATTATTTAAAAATTAAATGCCTCAACAAATCACTAGATTTTTTTAACTACATGTAAAATTTATGAACACATTTTTAAGCTAATTGCATTAAATTATTTTATGTGTAAAAATATAATTCTATAATATATATATAATTAGAGAAAGAGAAGAAATTTCAATTTTTTTTTTCAAATCCAAACAAAATTTTTAATGTAATTTTCGACTAGTGTAGAAAATGGAAATTTTCCCCGCTAGTGACGGAAATAGTCATTTTCCGCACTAGTGACGAAAATTGAAAGTTTTCCTACTTTCTGAGAAAAACTATTGTTGGAAATTTAAAAATTCTGAATTTTTTTTCTCTATCCCACGATTTTTATTGAGTAAACAATATTTGATGTTTGAAAAGCGTGCAGTTTACTGATATGAGAATAAGTACGTTGAAAAAGAATGTGTGCCTCTTAAAAGTCAGTTTTAGGGCGCTTTTCGAGATAAGCCTTGACGCCCTGATGATTATGCACTGTTTGCCTCATTTTTTGCAGAGAGGGATAATTCTTATTTACATCATGGCCAAGAACAACACTCAAGTAATCGCCGATTGAGCAGTAGAGTAGATCAGCCCAAGACATCTAATGAATATAAAGTAGGTTATTAGAGTTTAATTAAATTGTTTCCAAGATAAATAGAACATCCGCATGCAATGTGCTAAAGTTAGTATATACTTATAAATTATTTAAATACAATTTTTTCAAACCATAAATGTTTTCGAGTTATTTTAATTTTTTTTTGGATTAAAAGTTTTATTATCAAAATTTTGTGTAGTCTTAAGAAAATTTTCTAATTTTTGGAAATAATTTTTTAATAAATATTTTGACGAATTACCGTTTTGCAGTCTTAAATCTTTATAAAATAAAATTTAAAATATATGAGAGACTGAGATAATTAAACACCGGGGCAAGTTGACTCACTTCAATTTATTTAAAATAGTATTTATTTGAATTAATTTCATTCAGCACCAAATTTAATAACTTTATAACAAAGAAATAGCTTTTGAAATATGTGCAGATTAATTATATCTTTCTTTTTACTTCCACTATTTCTCAATATTATTTTCTAGATTTTAAATTAAATAACAAAAGTTGTTTAAAATGTATTAACATTTAAATTGTTCAATTTCATTCAAAACTTGTCCGGGAAAATGCGTCAAATTTCCTTTATCCGGGGTAAGTTGACGCACGTTAAAAGTTACTCCAAATTTCTTAATTTTTACATTTTTAATAACACTAGTTTACAGCCAAATTGTACATTTAATGCCACTATTTTTTTTATGTACTATGGTTCTATAAACTTAAAAATGACATTAAGAAATTTTTCTATGGATAGGTTTCCGAAATATGAATTTTTTCAATTTTTTTACGTTTTTTTCGGAGGTGACTTCACGTTTTAGGCCGTATCTCGAGTTACAGACGTCCGATTAAGTTTTTCTAGGTGTCAAATTAAAGGTAATCAAATTCCAAACAATCGCTTTTAACATTATTTTTCAATCGGTTAAATATTTTAAGTGATAAAGTCCTAAAAAAATTTTAAATTTGAATTTTAGGCCCAAATTCTGAAAAACAAATTCATTCTACCGCCATGCAAAAAATAGAAAACGTCAAATTATGTCCAGTTTTAAATTTTTTACATATATGGCTCACTTTTAGGAAGAAAAAAATGTATGGATGAAAAAAATCTATGGGTAATTATTGAAGTTATAAGCCAGGGTACTAAAATTCTCGTTTTACGCCATTTCGGTATTTTACCTCCTTATATAGTGATTATGTTGATTAATTTAATGAATACCATATCTAATTAGAAAATAGACTTTTTTCACAGATTTCAAATAATTTTCAGTGCTTTACTAATTCAAATTTGACTGAAAAATTTTTTGGAGTTTTTGACAAAAATTTCTGAAGAGGCATAAATTGATTAAAATCTGCTTTTTTGACAAGTTGAATCAGATGCGCAGAGGTTTAATTTTTGTTGAATTTTGTTCGTTAATAGATGAAAAAGTTTGAAATTAGATATCGAAATATGAAAAATAACACTTGTTTACAGCAAAAATTTACATTTAATGCCACTATTTTTTTTATGTACTATGGTTCTCTAAACTTAAAAATGACATTAAGAAATTTTTCTATGCATAGGTTTCCGAAATATGAATTTTTAAAATTTTTTTCGTTTTTTTCGAACGTGGCTTCACGTTTTAGGCCGTATCTCGAATTACAGACGTCAGATTGACGTCAAAAAAGCAGATTTTAATCAATTTATGCCTTTACAGAATTTTTTGTCAAAAACTCCAAAAAATTTTTCAGTCAAATATCATTTATTTTTCATATTTCGATAGCTAATTTTAAACTTTTTTATCTATTAACGAACAAAATTCAACAAAAATTGAACCACTGCGCGTCTGGTTCAACTTGTCAAAAAAGCAAATTTTAACTTATGCCTCTTCAGAAATTTTTGTCAAAAACTCCAAAACATTTTTCAGTCAAATATCATTTATTTTTCATATTTCGATAGGTAATTTCAAACTTTTTCATCTATTAACGAACAAAATTCAACAAAAATTGAACCTCTGCGCATCTGATTCAACTTGTGAAAAAAGCAGATTTTAATCAATTTATGCCTCTTCAGAAATTTTTGTCAAAAACTCCAAAAAAATTTTCAGTCAAATATCATTTATTTTTCATATTTCTATTTCTAATTTCAAACTTTTTTATCTATTAACGAACAAAATTCAACAAAAATTGAACTTCTGCGCATCTGATTCAACTTGTCAAAAAAGCAGATTTTAATCAATTTATGCCTCTTCAGAAATTTTTGTCAAAAACTCCAAAAAAATTTTCAGTCAAATATCATTTATTTTTCATATTTCTATATCTAATTTCAAACTTTTTTATCTATTAACAAACAAAATTCAACAAAAATTGAACTTCTGCGCATCTGATTCAACTTGTCAAAAAAGCAGATTTTAATCAATTTATGCCTCTTCAGAAATTTTTGTCAAAAACTCCAAAAAAATTTTCAGTCAAATATCATTTATTTTTCATATTTCTATATCTAATTTCAAACTTTTTCATCTATTAACGAACAAAATTCAACAAAAATTAAACCTCTGCGCATCTGATACAACTTGTCAAAAAAGCAGATTTTAATCAATTTATGCCTCTTCAGAAATTTTTGTCAAAAACCCCAAAAAAATTTTCAGTCAAATATCATTTATTTTTCATATTTCTATATCTAATTTCAAACTTTTTTATCTATTAACGAACAAAATTCAACAAAAATTGAACTTCTGCGCATCTAATTCAACTTGTCAAAAAAGCAGATTTTAATCAATTTTTGCCTCTCCAGAAATTTTTGTCAAAAACTCAAAAAAAATTTTCAGACAAATATTTTTTATTTTCTATATTTCTAAATCTAATTTCAAACTTTTTTATCTATTAACAAACAAAATTCAACAAAAATTGAACCACTGCGCATCTGATGCAACTTGTCAAAGAAGCAAATTTTAATCAATTTATGTCTTTTCAGAATTTTTTGTCAAAAACTCCAAAAAATTTTTCAGTCAAATATCATTTATTTTTCATATTTCGATAGCTAATTTCAAACTTTTTTATCTATTAACGAACAAAATTCAACAAAAATTGAACCACTGCGCGTCTGGTTCAAATTGTCAAAAAAGCAAATTTTAACTTATGCCTCTTCAGAAATTTTTGTCAAAAACTCCAAAACATTTTTCAGTCAAATATCATTTATTTTTCATATTTCGATAGTTAATTTCAAACTTTTTCATCTATTAACGAACAAAATTCAACAAAAATTGAACATCTGCGCATCTGATTCAACTTGTCAAAAAAGCAGATTTTAATCAATTTATGCCTCTTCAGAAATTTTTGTCAAAAACTCCACAAAAATTTTCAGTCAAATATCATTTATTTTTTATATTTCTATGTCTAATTTCAAACTTTTTTATCTATTAACGAACAAAATTCAACAAAAATTGAACTTCTGCGCATCTGATTCAACTTGTCAAAAAAGCAGATTTTAATCAATTTATGCCTCTTCAGAAATTTTTGTCAAAAACTCAAAAAAAATTTTCAGACAAATATTTTTTATTTTCTATATTTCTAAATCTAATTTCAAACTTTTTTATCTATTAACAAACAATATTCAACAAAAATTGAACCACTGCGCATCTGATGCAACTTGTCAAAGAAGCAAATTTTAATCAATTTATGCCTCTTCAGATATTTTAGTCAAAAACTCCAAATAATTTATCAGTCAAATTTGAATTAGTAAAGCACTGAAAATTATTTGAAATCTGTGAAAAAAGTCTATTTTCTAATTAGATATTGTATTCATTAAATTAATCAACATAATCACTATAAAAGGAGGTAAAATACCGAAATGGCGTAAAACGAGAATTTCAGTACCCTGGCTTATAACTTCAATAATTACTCATAGATTTTTTCATCCATACATTTTTTTCTTCCTAAAAGTGAGCCATATATGTAAAAAATTTAAAACTGGACATAATTTGACGTTTTCTATTTTTGCATGGCGGTAGAATGAATTTGTTTTTCAGATTTTGGGCCAAAAACTCAAATTTTCTATTTTTTTTTTGTGGACTATATCACTTAAAATATTTAACCGATTGAAAAATAATGTTAAAAGCGATTGTTTGGAATTTGATTACCTTTAATTTGACACCTAGAAAAACTTAATCGGACGTCTGTAACTCGAGATACGGCCTAAAACGTGAAGTCACCTCCGAAAAAAACGTAAAAAAATTTAAAAAATTCATATTTCGGAAACCTATCCATAGAAAAATTTCTTAATGTCATTTTTAAGTAACAAGAAGCTTAGTACATAAGAAAAAAATAGTGACATTGAATGTACATAAAATTTTTTTTTTTTTTGTTAACTAGTGTAATTTGCCAATTTTTTAGAGTTTTTATTTATAATTTTTACAATTATAAATTTGCTAATTATACCTTTCCTCCAACGAAGAATCCTCCATTTTTCTTAACCCTTTCCTCCAAATGTTTTATAACAGTCTCATACTTTTCCATGGCTTTTTCCTTCAAAGCTGCCTTAAAAGCTGGATCCTTTTCCCAATAATATTGCGATAATGCTGCAAAATGTTGCTTATTAGCAAAATATTATTACACTCTAAAAAAAAATCTGATACAATCTATTCAGAAATTAAAATATTAAACATCAAAATAAACATTATTAAAATGCTTCCAATTTATTATTATAATTATGATTATTATTTTGGCAATGGTTTGATTTGAAAAAAAAATTTTTTATACTAATATGAGATGAGAGGAAAGAGTGAGAGCTAGAGGAGTGAAATTCAGGAAGTGAACATTTAAGAAAATATTATAAGCACTTGAGCCACCCTAAAGTTCCAGTTGGTGTCGTTTATTCGCACTGTGGGATTGGCTCTTTCTCAGAGATAAAAATAGACGACAGGGATAAAAAATGAAAGTTTGCAAGTGTTCTTTTGACCTCAGTAGATATTCATAAAAAAAAGTCCTGCGATTTTAAGAAAAGCGGAAGTACCCTTAGACCGCTTGGTTTGATATAGAAATATTTACAACACTTTAAATAAGAGGTCCAAAGAGAGAATAAACACATGAAAAGCAAATAATAGTCACGGGAAAAAATTGAATAATATTTTTCATACAGAAAAATATATATATTTGATTTCTATATTCTAGAAATCAAACAAAAATTATTCCAAAAAACCACCGCATAACTATTTTCGGCTAAATTTACCGATTTTCAAAATTTTGTCCGCCATTTTGAATTTTGTAATTTAACAAACATATTCGAAAATAGTGACCTTAAAGTACGAAAATTGTTAAAATGTGGTTTTTAAGTGACTAACGTATAAAATATAACAAAACCGTTAAAATTAATGAAAATATGATATTTGAGTTAGAGAAGTTGAGGATATTACTATTATTATTTTTTTTTACAAGGAAGTGCCACTTACGAATCCTCATGTCTTCAATGGCATCAACCACTGCATCAATCTCCAGAGCTTCGAGGTCATTGGATCCGTAAAGGTTGAATTTTTTCGCCAAATAACGACAAATGGATTTCGATTGATTGTATTTTTTTCCATCAATCTCCAGAACTGGCATTTGACCCAGGGGCATTTCTGAAAGAAAAATATCATAGAAAACATCTCTTTACTTTCCTCAAGTTAATTTCCATTTTGAAACAAAAAAAAAAAATTCATTCTGCTTTTTTATTTAAATTTTTGCAAGCAGATGACTGTAATGAAGTTAAGTTTTTTTTTAAAGTTATTATAAGCCAAAAAATGAAAAAAACTAAAAAATAAAAATGTAACAAATAAAAATTGAGTATAAACATTATCCAGGGAAAATGAATATTGTTTCATGATTTTCTAAAGTTTTTAAAGTAATTTTTGTCAACATTGGATCTTTAATCTAATCAGGTATTGCTATGAAATTATAATTTGTTGTTTATGGTGCGCACCATGTCAAGTGGAGTAATGAATTTTGTACCTGTATAATTTTAGTGTTTATTAATTATTACCTATTAAAATGTCTAATCAATCGTAAAAAAAATCAATTTTTAATTCTTACTATAATTAAGTTCTGATTTGAGAATCGTACGCAGTAGTGATAAAAATGACTAATTGGCTCGGTTTTAATTGATTTAATAATTAATATTCACTTTACGTAATAATTTAGAACAATTTTAATTAGCTCAAGTTTCAATTGATTTAATTGTTTTTAATTAAATTTACCTCTAATTGGCACCCATATCAAATTTATTTATTTATTTATACAGAAACAATTTTTTAAATTACAATTGACTAACGTTTCAAATGATTTAATCATCAAAACAATTTTTTCAATATCCAATTGGTCCAAGTTTCAATTGATTCAATTGATAATTGGTTCAATTGGTTTTAATTAAATTTATATCCAATTGACTAAAAAATCTAATTTATTTATCCAGAAATTCAATTTATTTGAATTTTAATTGACTCACGTTTCAAATAATTTAGTTTTCAATTGACTTGAGTGAAATAATTTTTTCAATTTCCAATTGACTCAAATTCAATTACTTTAGTAATTTAACCTCCAATAGTCTCGAGTTTCAAATTATTAATATTCCAATTGACTCGAATTTTAATTGATTTAAATTCCAATTGTCAAAAGTTTCAATTGCTTCCATTTCCAATTGACTCAAGTTTCAATTGATTGATTCTTCAATTGTCACAAGTTTTAACTGATTTAATTTTCAATTGACTCAATTTTAAAGAAATTAATATTCACATTGAGTCAAGTTCCATTTAATTCAATATCCAATTAACTCAAGTTTCACTTAATTTAAAATCCAATTGATTCAAGTCAATTGACCCAACTTTCAATTGATTCAATTTTCGAATGACTCAAATTAAAAATTGATTCTATATTAAATTGAGTCTAGTTTCAATTGATTCAATCTTCAATTGACTCAAATTTCAATTGATTCACGTTTCAAATGATTAAATTTCGATTTAATTGATTCAATTTTTCTATTTAACTTTATATCCAATTGATTCAACTATCTAATGATTCAAAGTTCAATTGATTCAAGTTTTAAATGATTTATTTTCCAATTTACTGAAGTAACAATTTATTCAATTTCCAATTAATTCAAATTCAATTGTTTTATTTACCAATTAACTCAAGTGATAATTAATTACATTTTTACCAGACTTAATATTGAATTGATTTAATTTCCAATTGACTCAAGTTGCAATTGATTTACATAATAGTCGATTGACTCAAGTTTTAAGTAATTTAATTTCAAATCGACTCAAGTTTTAATTGATTAAAAATCCGATTGACTCAAGTTTACATTGATTTTGATTTCAATTGATTTAACTTTAAATAGTTCAATATCCAATTGACTCAAATTCCTCTTAATTCAATACACAATTTTTTCAAGTTTAAATTGATTTAATTTCCAATTGAGTCAAATAAACATATAATAAGTTAATATATTTCCAAATGACTCAAATTTCAATAAATTTAAAATCCAATTGACTCAAATAATAATTTGTTAAATTTCTACTTGTCTCAAATTTTAATTGATTTAGTCCCCAATTGACTTAAATTTTAATAAATTTTAAATACAATTGACTCAAGTATCAAATGATTCAATTTCCAATTGTCACACATTGCAATTGATTTAAGTTTCTCTTGAAATTGAAATTGATTAATTAACTGATTTAAATTAAAAGTGTATCTTATTTAAATTGATTCATGAACTATTTGACCTAAGTTTTAATTAATTTAAGTTTTATTTGAATTAAGATTTAATTGATACGATATTTTTCTCGATTTAAATTCCAACTGACTCAAGTTTCAACTATTGACTCATTTTCAAATTGTGCCAATTATTAATTAATTCATTTTTTAATTAACTCAAGTTCAAATTGTTTTGATTTTCATTTAGCTTAAGTTTAATTAACTTTCCAATTAAAATTTACTTAAGATTTAATTGATTTAATTTAATTTAAACATACATTTATTCATTTTTCAATGAATTTAAGTTTTAAAGAATAAGATTTCAAATGATTTAAGCTTCTACTGATTTTAATTATAATTGATTTACTTAACAGATAATTAAAATTTAAATTAACTTAAGTTTCAATTACTAGAAATTTTAAGAAACTCAAATTTCAATTAACTTAAGTTTAACTTAATATTAATTCAAATGTTGATTCACTTTAGTTTTGATAAATCAAGGTTACTATTGTTTCTAGTTTCGATAAATTCAAGGTTTAATCGATTTAAATCTTTATTAATTTAAATTCGAATTAAACTCAGTTCTAACTAAATTATATTTAAGTTCAATCAAGTTTCAATTGAATTTAAATTCAACAGAAATTTTCATTTTAACGTAAATAAAATAAAGCTTACTGTTTAGTAAAACAATGGAAATTTTTTCTGAGAATGATAAATATAGAATTAGCGACGTTTTTATTGTCAGCATTTTATTTTTCTTCTGGAAAATTTTTCTCATTATTGATTTGATAATAAAAAAAAGTGCAATATCATCGAAGTTAAACAGTAGCTTCGTTATACAATGTAGTAGATATTTAAGCTGATAAAAAATACTTTTTAGAAATATATTTTTATCATAATTGTATGTATAAAATTGCAAATCTTAAATTGCACTAAAGATTTTGGAAATTTTTATTTATTTATTGACACAATATTTTAATAATTATTTTCCTAGAATATTCCACAAATTAAAAAATAATAAAAAATATTTCTTATTTCTTAAAAGTTTTCCATATTCAATATATTTAAATTCGAATATAGATTTTTGTTAAACAAATTTATTTTAACTTTCTGAAACCAGATTTAAGATTCTTAATCACATGGAAAACATCCGGTGAATAGCTTCAAGAAAATCGTTTCAATAAAAAATCGTCCGCCATATTGGATCCGCCATTTTGAATCTTAAAAATCAGACTTAAGATTCGTAATCACACGTTTTGAGAAAATAAGTTTTTCTGTTAAATTATAAAATTTCTAAAATCCGTTTGAAGTTCAGATCTTAAATTTAATTATTCAATTCTAAATCAGATTTTGAACAAATTTTGATTTGTTCTACTTAGAGATTGTTTAAAATAAACAATTTATACACAAAAAAAAACTAAAATTCTAGTCTTACCAGGTTTGTGTTTTGGCCAATCATCAAAATTGATTCTTATGTCTTCGAATTTAACTCCTCCATAGCCAAGCATGTATCTCACCGGCTCTCCTAAACCGGTTATATTAAAATAGTACAATTTGTAAGTAGACATAGTTTACTGAAAAATTTAATTGAAAATGTAAAGTCGTCTAGACACCAAGTTAAAAATTAATAAACTCCAATAAAACCAAAGAAAACGTAAAAATTTATTTTAAAAAAATGAAAAATACTGGTTAAAATTCGATCCAGCGAAGTGATACTTTTGCTCGACTTGAATCGACTGGCAGTTTCAATTACGAAACAGAAATACACGCATTCATTTTCTACATTATCATAGTTGCTCCTCTGGCCGCTCTTCCTCACCTCTTCCACGAAGTATTTATGTTGCGTTAGTGATTGTAGAACTCGGTGATTATTACACAGACATGAACTAGGACTGAGCTGTAATAATTTCTTGAAACGTCCTTGCATTTAACTACCACATTCTTGTTATTTTTATAATTCACTCTCATGACCACGGACAAAGTGTCAATTATCTTCAATGCATTCTTAAGTAAATGAAACAATATCGTTTGATGAATGAATCTTACTTTTCCTAACGAATGTAATAATAAATCTGTGTAACTTGTTGGAAAAGATAGAAATGGATAGAAAATTTAATTTTTTTCTATCCACTTTTCTGTCAATAATTAATTAATTCAATTTCTATTCATTTGAATCTTTCCTAAAACTGTTTCTATTTTTTTTCTATCCGTGATACTTTATTTTAATTTTTAAATTTCTATCCATTTGAATCTTTTTTAAAATTAATTCTATCCCCTTTTATCCACGATGAATAAATTTTCATTCATTTGAATCTTTTACAAAAATACTTTAATCCTCTTCTACCCAGGATTTATTATTTTAATTTCTATCCATTTTAATCCATTTGAAAATAAAACTTTCCAAAAATAGTTGAATCTCTTTCTATCTACGACTATTTTAATTTAATAACCATTTGGATATTTTTCAAAAAAATTTCTATCCCTTTCTATCCACAATACATTATTCCAATTTCTATACCCAATTTAAAACTTGTAAAACATAAAAAAATATTTCTTATCTCTTGCTATTTATGACATTTTATTTTAATTTCCAAAACATTTAAATCTTTTTCAAAACCATTTCTATCCCTTTCTATTCATGACACATTGTTTGTGTATTTTTATCCATTTGAATCTTTTTCAAAAACATTTCTATCTCTTTCTATTCCCGACATATTGTTTCTGTATTTTTATTTGAATATTTAAAAAAATATACTTATCTCTTTTTATCCACGGTATATTATTTCAATTTTAATGTTTTCCTATCCATATTTTTGCCTATCAATTTGTATACATTGATAGCGCCTAGTTTTACTGAAAAATTAATCTCTATTAATACCGTTTTAAATTTCAAATGATTTTCCAATCCCTGTCAATCTCAAAATAATAAAATTATTATCTTCTTTTTAATCCCAGAAGTATATTTAAAATCAGCAAAATAATTCCCCCTTTATCTCCAATTAAAATTTTAAAAAAGTTATGAAACTTTATAAATTCATATCTTTTTCAGATTCGCGTTATAAATTTTGTACTAGAAATTCGCTTGATTCTATGTGTACTTTAAGAAAAAAAATAATAGACATTTTTTCTAATTTAAAAAATTAGAAATTTTTGATTTTAAAAAATTATGTTTTTTTTTACATTTTTGGTCGAAAATAGCTGGCTGATAAACTTAAGCTTTATTCTTAAAGCTTAAAAAGTGTACTAAAGATGAAGTTGATTCAAAAATTTTTATTCAAGTTATCCGAGGCCCAAATTTTTTCTACAGACAAACAGACGGACAGACAGACAGACATACAGACAGACGGACAGACAGACAGACGGACGGACGGACGGACAGACAGGCAGACGGGCGGACGGACAGAAACTTTTATAAAATCCATGGTTTCGGAAAGTTTAAAAAAAAATTCAGATTTGAAAGGGATAAAAACCGATAAAAATCTATAATTTTAATTTTTTTATATTAAAATTTTTTAACCTTAAAACAAAAAAATTGTCCTTGTATTAAATTAGTTTAAAACAAAGTGCAAAAGAATCAAAAATATTAAATTAAAATTTTAAAAAATTTGTTAGTTGTCGAAGTAATGTTTTAATAATCAACTCATTCGAAAGAAATGAAAAATAAAAAATCGTCAAATTTAAAGCGATTTGATTTTATTTGCTTTTATTATTTACGTTGATATAGAGCGATCAGCGAAAAACAGGTGGACAGATAATAACTTTTGCAACCGCTGTACTTTTATCGAAGACATTTTTCACGACTTATAGTGTTGAACCAATACTTTTTGTAGAGTTTTCTGCTGATATGTTCAAAATAAAGTTTATTTTTAGATAATTTACAACTTAGTCATGTTTATCGTGCTAAAAGCGTTTGTTGATTTTTTTTTAAACTCGATCTTATCGGTCATATGACAAACATATTTCAAAACTGTTTTGTAATCAAATATACCTTTAAATGAAACAATGTCAACTTAAAAAATCCAATAAAAAACAGTTAACGTCATAATAACTGATAAGTAAATTGTTGAAACCCATTGAGAAAATTGATAATGTATTTATAATATAATATACATAAAATGATAATAATCAAGTTACAACAAATTTTAATTCTAAAAGAAATCAAAAGAAATTTACATTTTCTTAACAAAATTCTTTAGGGAATTGAATTAAATGAATATCTTTATCAACAATAATAATTTCATTTTAACAAAAACAGGCTAATCTATTCATCAATCCTAAATAAATTCATAACAAAATTAAAATATAAAACAATCTGAAACTATATTTCATAACATTCAGAAAAATTCATTAAATCACCAATCATCGAATTTAACATCAATTTTAATTGATATAACTTAATTTCTTAGTGAATTATACAAACCAAAAGATAACGCAAAAATCTCAAAATTCTGAAATATTCGATTCTTGATAACAATCTAACAACTCAATATAAAAGAAAATATCCGAGCTTAATTAAAATTTCCGAATATTGATTACTCAAACTTTAATAAAAATAACTAAGTTTTTATCGAAAACCACAAAAAAGGGAAATAATTCAGAGAAAGCAAAGTCCAATCATTATTCAAAATTTACAATCAACAACTTAAAGTTTTCAGTAAACATTTCAGAGAAATCGATTTTTACTAAAAACTTCTCAGGGAGATCACAAAAAAAAAAATTTAATTGCTGAAACCAGGCTAACCTGAAGATAAACTATCCGCAAATCTATAACGTAAACATTATCCATTTAACTAAAATACAATATCTTTAGAAAACTTAAAATTTATCGGTTAACAAAATAAATAAATTCGTAGACCTGGTGATTCTTTTTACATTCGGCTGTCCGATCAAGGAATGATCCTTATTGGTTGCGTTCTCAACTATCAGAGTCGGCACACTAACCCTTCAAATTCAAACTGATGATCCTCATCAAGTTACTTTTAACATCATGCAAGTGACTCTCTTGGATTTAACTGATGTCTTAACCAACTGTTTAGATAAACAAACCAAACAACTCATAAGATTTGAGATTAAATATGAAATTTACTACTCGGGATCTTGCTCTTTTACCTCTAACAACTTAACAACCAACTTAACAAAAGTCGTAACAATTTGACCACTAAAACGGCCAACCAAACCATCTGGTTCCAAATTCAGTCAATCTTCATAATGTCATATAATAAAATTCTCATAACTAATTATCCGAGAAATCGATGCACTACGTAACAATAAGAGTCAATCATAATCTTCATCACTATCAAAACAACTTAAAATCACCTTGGTAGCCTGATCGGAGAAACTAGAATTCATAAATGTCCCATCAAGTAGTCTGAACCCAATCTTCTACAGGAAATCTTCTACTGAAATCTTCAGGTAACATTTACCGGAATTAGAAATAAAGCTACGTCATCTTGTTATTGAGAGGATGCGAAGAAGAAAAAGTGCACTAATGCTTTTGTTAATCTGTTTAATTTTAACTTTAGATCTGGGTTTGAGAGATAAACCACTACCTACTCTCGCCAGATACCGCAGTTAACTAAGCAAACTGCTCTTGAGTTTACTCTTATTTTTTCCTAATGCTATTTTAATTATTTTCAATTTAAAACAGACCTCGGAAGGTGATTTTCGTGCCCTCTTATGCCTTTTCTCAAAAGGGTCCGCTATCAGGTACGTAAGCTCGTAAAGCCAATCTTGCCTTCCTATTGTTTATAAAATTTTCCCCAATAACAACGGACTTCTTAGTCCAATCACTAGGAGTTTTCAATTATCTGTTTAATACAAATAATTCAATTTAGTTAGGATCTTCTCCGTTTATCACGAGACCATTGGTCTCATCGTTGGAAATTTCATACCGATTACCAAGTCTGTTTTAAATCAAAATTGCCAGAGGATTAAGGCGTGTCCACCTCTCGTACAGGTTATAACGAGATTTTTAATAACTCTTTTTAAATTAATTAATTATTAATCAATATACTTAAATATTCCTTCTCAAAATAAAACCTCGTTATAATTTGTGGCTTCTCAACGTCTTTCCGACATTTCTCTTTATAAAAGTTAATTGTTTCTAAACTCGAAACTTTATCCGTAAAATGGACATCGGATGCGCCAGACAATAATTAAAGTGAATTTAATTATTGTCGCTCCAAATTTATCGACAACTTGAGATTAACTTAGAATAAAAATGTCACCAGCTAGCTCATCTGGTGCGGAGAGGGGTGTGAGTCAGAGAACGAATGAATTCTCCGAAATTCTGCCATGCTTCCTGGAAAATTAGCCTGAACCTCCCTTTGATTCACCAAAATAAAAGTACCACAAAATTAATAGGGAAAATCATTTGATATAAGATTAATAATATTTATTTAAAAAACTAGTTCATGAGAATAGAAATGTTAGTTGTTACAAAAATAATTCTTAACAGAAAATATTACAACTTATTATTCAATTCGTGGATTTTCCTCTCTTAGGGAGGTGAGAAACAGGTTCTTAAGCAAATAACTCATCCCGACAGGAAGCCAATAACACAATAATAATCAAGATCTAATTAAATAAAACAAATTTACTTTCGTAAAACTCCCGCCAACATGGCAGCAAAGTATAAACTTTTTCTATTTAAAATTATAACCGTTCTACTTGACGGCTAAACCAGGAAGGAAGATGGTGGCGATAATTCGGGGGCTCGTCATGTGCCTTCCCCCTTCTTTCCCCTTGAGTCATCCTTCCTTCTAATCGGTAATTACGAATCAAACTTATATTTGATTCGTACAGATGTCCCTTGCTGTGCGATTTGGCCCCGTTGCTTTTCGCCAAAAGAGTTTCGAAGAGCGGGAATCTCATCCGCTCGACGCCCTCGGTGTACAGCCCTCAGCTGCGCTCTTGGCGAAACCTGGCGCGACGCTGGCAACCTCTTGTGGACATTCCTCCGCCCACTTGGGTGGTATTGCGTGAACAAACAAAATATAAAAACAATAAATAATCAGATCTTCAACAATAAGAATGACTTCCTTCGAGCATGGAACCTTCAAACCGACTTTCTCAACCCCATAATGGGAGTAAAACCCAACGGTTAACATAAATATAAATATACATAAATTCCTTAAAGACTAATTTTGCTCCCTGGTTGAGTATTTTCGGGATTGGCTCCTTCGAGAGTTGGTCGAATCCAAAGATAACGTGTCAGAAAGATTCTGCCATGTTAGAAGGTATAGATTACAAGTATAAATATTTTTTCCGACTCTATTTACTATGATGTATACAAATTTCAGAACAAAACAATCCAAATTCAATTCGATCCTATTTCACATAAAAATAGACTTAAGAATAACTTTAGGATTCCAAAAGTGGTTACTTATGATGGTTTAGAGCTGGATAACCCCCAGGATGTTGTTAATGCTTTTGATGCATCATTTTCAAAAGTTTATAAACAACCCTTGGGTTCATTAGACTCGACTGATGACGGAATAAAAAGTTTCTCTGTGGATTATTTTTATTTTCATATTAATATTCCCTTAATCATTAGTAAAATACGATTCCCGGGAAAAAGGGTTTAGATATAATCAGATATATTCCAGATATCATCAGATATATTGTAGATATAATCAGATATATTTCAGATCTAATGATATATGATTTGATCTATTCAGATATAATCAGATATAATCAGTTATTTAAACATATATCTGCTTATATATATTTAGATATAATCAGATCTGATATTATATCTGTTTATATCTAGATAGATATCGCCTGATGTGAGGTCATATCTAACTATATATTTTAACATAGTCAAATCTGATATTATACCTTTCTATATCTAATTAGATATTGTCAGATATGAAGTCAGATATAATCATTTTGTTAACAGATTTAATCATACATAATATCAGATCAAACTATATCTAATAAAAAAATAACTTATTTATAATATATATAAATAATATAGTTTAGACTTTTTCAAATTTGCATTGAATTGACATTGCCGCTTACATAATTTCATTTTATAAATAAATTATCAAATTAATTTATAATTAAAAATTGAACAATAATATACCTAAAATATACATATAGATATATAAGATGTGTATATATAAAGTAAAATATGTGTTGAAATCTAATAATTTTAAAGCACAGAAGAAAGTTTAGATATGATTAGATGTAGTTGTATTTATATTTAATCTCGCTCATACTGATTCATATACATTCTAACAAAAACTATTTCTAAGTACCAGTGTAGAGCAGTGGTTAGAGCTCTTGACTAGAAGTCGTGGAAGTGCGGGATCGAGTCTCGGGTCAGTCGATTTTTTTTTTTTATTATTATTTATTACAAATGTTTATTAATTATATCACCCAACTTCATATTTTTTAAAAATATTTATAATTTTCAATAAATTTATTTATTTATTTAAAATTTTTTAATCTGGTTAGATCTAATTATATCTGGTCAGATAGAGACAAAATCGAGATATGATTATATATAATCAATTATATCTGATTATATCTAAACCTTTTTTCCCGGGTTGTTAAAAAAAAAGTTAGAAAAAATTGATAAAATTCGACATAGTTTTGTTAAATGTTGTGCCTCTGCATTGGCCAATCCTTTGTGTTCTGTCATTGGTTTATCAATTGAGACAGGTGTTTTTCCTGATCTATGGAAAATTAAAAAAATTATTCCTGTTTTCAAAAATGGGAATAATACTTGGGTTAAAAATTACAGGCCTATCTCGTTACTATCCGCTTTTTCCAAAATTTTCGAGATGATTATTGGAGATATTCTCTGGACTTATCTGGCTCCAAGTCTTTCTCTAAGCAGGATCTTGTTAAGCAAAGATCCACTGCTACTAATCTTTTTATTGAAAATTATTTAGTGATGAATAACAAGGTAGAAGTGGTTGATACAGACATTTTAAAGGTCTGAATTTTCCCTGAATATTGGAACTTTCGTGGAAGCATCAAAATGCCCGCCATTGGGAATATTGGAAGCGAAATTTCCCTGAAAGTGTATCTCTAATTTTTAGGGAATTTCCGTCTTATATTCCTAGAATATTCAAGGAAAGTTAAAAAAAAATTCCAAATTTTTTTTTTTGATTTGGTAATTAATGAAAATTATATGTTATATTTGACACCCGTAGGATTCTAGAAACTTAAAAACTACTGCGCAGCCGTAAGTATCTCGGAAAATAAGTTAGACCAGAGCGCATCATGTACATACATTGAATTTACGAATACTATGAATATTGAAGGAATATTAGATGCGAAAATTTATATAAACGAGATTGATAAACTTATAAGTAGTCCAATTATTTTTTGTCATTATATTAATGACGTTGCACTATACAGAGTTAATTTAGTAACGGATTTGGGAGTATCATAATAATAATTTGATCAATGTACTTGAGAAGTGTCAGAAGAGATTTTTAAAATTTTTAAATTGCAAAAAATATGGATTTTTCCTTGCTCGAAGATCTGATTATGGACAATTATGTTAATGTTTTGAGGTAACTTCTTTAGAAAGCCAGAGGAAATTAATAATGATTATCTTTTTGTTTAAAATTAAAAATGGATTGATTAGCAGTCCATATTTATTATCTAAAATACCGTTCTCTGAACTTCAATATTTATCTCGTAGGCCAGAACCTTTTTACATTAACAAAATGAATGCTAATGATATAAATATTAATTTAAATTTATTTGAACTCTCATTTCAGGGCTTTAGAACGGCATTGTCTAATTATATTAATCATGATTCGCGTCAATGAAGTACACTGCTTTTTGTAAACTTACTTTGTAGACAATTTTTGAGTGTTTATACTGAACAGATAATCCTGTAATTGGTCCTAGTGACTGTTGGATATGAATCAATAAAGAAATGAAATGAAATGAAATTTTAACAAAAATTATTAAGGCCACGAAAACTTAATTAATACTAAAGATGACAAACGAAAAACAACACTTTTATTTAAATTTCTAACATAATTAGGTAAATTTTGGTTGATGCTTTAAAATGCCTAAAAAGTTCGGTAATAGTTCCTTAGAGATTCCGGTGGAAGTTTCCCTGGAGTTTCTGTCAAAGGTTCCATAGAGATTCTGGTTAAAGCTTGCCCAGTGATTCATTTGGGAATTTCTTTGTATATTCCGGAGTGAGCTTCGCAGAAGAATCCAATGGAAGTTACATTAAAGTTTCCAGAACATTTCTTGAAGATTTTCATAGAAGTGGCCCTAAAGATATCGATAAAATCTTTCCTGTAGATACTGGCGGAAACTTTCTTGTGGATTTTAATGAAACCATCTCTAAAAATTCCCGAGATACTATGGGAAGTTTCCAAGAAATAGTCTACTCAAAACTATAGACAACATTTACCGGAAAAACAAGAAGAGATTCTACTCCAAAACTTTAATTACATTTCGGTAGAAAGTTCCGGTAGAAATTCTCCTAGAGGTTTCCCTCGAAAGTTTCCTTTAGAAATTTTGGTCAAGCTTGTCCGCAGACTAAATTGTAAGCTTCCTTGCAGATTCAGGTGGAAACTGACTTACAGATTAAATTGAAAACTTCCTTGTAGATTTCGTTGTGTTTAAAATGTTTAAGGTTATAATGATGATTTCTTGCAGGAGTTAAATGGGTGGTTTATTGCTTTCCGTGCGGGCATTAATGTTTAATCTGTCATAAAATCTTTAATTGAGTTTAAGGTTCCTATTGAGGTGGGTTTTCCTCTGTTCTGTGGTCAATGCCTGCACTTCTTGTCTCTTTACAGGATGGAGCTCGGATCGTTGGTGGGAGCTCTCCCACCCTTTTGGTTAGTCAGCGAGGGCCTGACGTGAGGAAGCAGGGCAGTTCCGTTTTGGCTTCTATACAGTCCACATCGGGCCCATGTTCCCGTGCATTTTCCGACGGGTTCTCAACTAGTTCTTTAATTTGCTTTTATAACGGGTGAACAAATGTGACGTATTCTCAATTTTGTAATAAGAATAAACTATTATTTGTAAAATCGAAAAGTGCTGTGAATTTTTGTGAAATACCATCATTCATTTTTAACACACTGGAAAATCTTCAGATGCCGGAGAAAATTTTTCAGTAGATCTCAGTGGAAGTTTTCTTGGAGGTGCCGATGGAAACTGTCTTGTAGATACCAGCCTCCTGGTGATTCCCATAAAAGCTTACTTTGAGATTTGGGGGAAATTTTTCCTGGAGATTCCGGTAAAACCCGGTTTTTCTTTCCTAACTAAAACTTAAAGAATAACTTTTAAAACTATGTCTAAAAAGTTTATCTAAGACGATGTATGGTCGAATGGTCACGGCAATTCTTAAGATTGTGTAAATTATCCCACCAAGATTTAAGTTTAAATTCATAAATGAGTTTGAACCAAGGTGTAAGTGATCCCTTGTTTGTTTTTACGTAATCGTCAATTCGAGATCGGGGAATCCAAAGAGTTTCACTGACCTCATCGGGTTTCGGATCAATCGTAAAGTTATCTTTCTGAGCAAATAGAATATAATCTACTTCATGTTCACCCCAACCAGAATCATGCAGTAATTTATAACAGACCCTTGTTAAGTAAAATAAATCATTTAGTTGAAGTTCATTCACAGGAATTCCTAATTCATAATTTAATCTTCGCTGAGCTGCTTTCCTAACTCCAAGTGCGTCTTCTTCTTCAGATTCACCTGGGATTTCCGCCAAAGGGTGACTACAGCACGTATTTGTATAAAGATCCGGAAATGTAACCTATTAAATGACAGTAAATTATTTAATTAGATTAAATAAGATAATTTAAAAAATTGTAAATAAATTTTTTTTTTGCGTATTTCGGATTGAAAGGTCATATTTTTTTCTTATCTACATATGACAATTTCATCTACAAAGTGTGAATTAAAAAAGAGGCGCATAAATATTTCTTAAAACCTATTTAGCCTAAATCCCATTTAACCTAAAACCATTAAACCAAAAATGCATTTATCCTAAAAAGCATTTAGCCTAAACTGCATTCAACCTAAATCCCATTTAACCTAAATCTCATTAACCTTAAAATGTATTTAACCTAAATATCATTTAACCTAAAATGCATTTAATCTAAAATGCATTCAGCCTAAATTTCATTTAACCTAAATTTCATTAAACCTAAAATTCATTTAACCTTAAATGCATTTAGCTAAAAAGCATTTAGCCTAAAAAGCATTTAGCCTAAACTGCATTCAACCTAAACCCCACTTAACATAAATTCTATTTAACCTAAATCCCATTTAACCTAAAATGTATTTAACCTAAATCTCATTTAACCTAAAATGCATTTAATCTGAAATACATTCAGCCTACATTTCATTTAACCTAAATTTCATTTAACCTTAAATGTATTTAGTCAAAAAGCATTTAGCCTAAACTGCATTAAACCTAAACCCCACTTAACATAAATTCTATTTAACCTAAATCCCATTTAACCTAAAATGTATTTAACCTAAATCTCATTTAACCTAAAATGCATTTAATCTAAAATACATTCAGCCTAAGTTTTATTTAATCTTAATCTCAATAAATCTAAAATGCATTTAGCCTAAAACCCGCCTAATCTAAATTTCATTAAATTAAATCCCATTTAATCTAAATTCCATTTAACCAAAAAACCCATTTAACCAAAATAAATTTTATCTAAAAGGCATTCAGCCTAAATTTTATTTAAAATAAAATGTATTCAACGTAAATGTCATTTAACCTTAGGGAGCATTCACATATGACGTCACGCTATAGAGGGGAGGGGGGAGTCCTGATCAAACGTGACAAAACGTGACTTGGGGGAAGGGGGGTCATCCTAAACGTGACGACACGTTTATGTTTATTTTTATGTTTAATATGAAGGATTTAATACTTAAAGTTCGAGGTATATGATTTGAAACAGTCCTTAATGTATTTGTTGTTCGAAAAATAAGAAATTTTTTTAATCACAGTATAATAATCTATTTATTAACCAAATGTCAGTAATAAACCTAAAAGACTGCAAATTTAGAATAATAAAACCGATTGAAAAATATTACTATTGAATTTTTTGTTATTAACGTTGAAAATAAAATTATCATAAAAATAGGGGGGTGAGGGGCAAGAAACGTGACGTACTTTTAGGGGTACGTGTATACTCTCGCGTGAGAGAGCGTGACAGGAGGGAGGGAGAGGTCAAAAAATTGGAAAAAATGCGTGACGTCTTTTGTGAACGCTCCCTTAATCATATTTTACCTAAATTCCAATTAAACCTAAATTTCAATTAACCTAAATCCCATTTAACCTAAAATTCATTTAGCATAAATTCCATTTAACCTAATTTCATTTAACCTAAATCTCATTCAACCTAAAATGCATTTAGCCTAAATTTCATTTAACCTAAAATTCATTTAGTCTAAATTGCATGTAACCTACATTCCATTTAACCTAAATTCCATTCTGCCTAAAATGCATTTAGCCTAAATTTTATTTAACCTAAATTCTATTTCACTTAAAAGCCATTTAACCTAAATTCCATTTAACCTAACTCCTATTTCACCTAAATATCATTTAACCTAAATCCCATTTTACCTCAAATATAATGTAAATTTTAGATAAAATGGGGCTTAGGATGATAGTTTTAGGTTAAATGCAATTTAGGTAAAGCGGAATTTAGGCTGAATGCATTTTAGGTTAAATGGGCTTTAGGCTAAATGCATTTCAGGTAAAATGGGATTGAGGTTAAATGATATTTAGGTTAATTAAAATTTAGGCTGAATGCATTTTAGGTTAAATAGGATTTAGGTTAAATGGAATTCAGGCTGAATGCATTTTAGGTAAAGTGGGATTTAGGTTAATGATATTTAGGTTAAATAGGATTTAGGTTTAATAGAATTTAGGTTAAATGGCTATTAGGTTAAATGGCTATTTGGTTAAATAGAATATAGGTTAAATAAAAACCAGACTAAATGCATTTACTGCAGAATGGAATTTAGGTTAAATGTAGTTTAGGTTTCATGGGATTTAGGTTACATGGTATTTAGGTTAAATGAAATTTAGGCTGAATGCATTTTAGGTTAAATGCATTTTAGATTAAATGCATTTTAGGTTAAATGCATTTTAGGTTAAATGAGATTTATGTTAAATGAGATTTATGTTAAATACATTTTAGGTTAAATAGAATTTAGGTTAAATGTGAGTTTATTCTAAATGCTTTTTAGGGTTAAATGGGATTTAGGCTAAATAGGATTTAGACTAAATTGGGTTTTAGGGAATATTCATGCGCCTCACAAATCTTGTAGACCAGATTAATGCACATATTTTCTGTCTTATAAACTTTTTTAAAAAAATTCTGGCTTTCATTCGGAACTAGATAAATTCTCCAATTTTATAAAAATATAAAATAAAGGTAAAAACTTACCTTCGTGGTAGATCTTTTTTGCAACAACAAATCTCCGTTTCCATTAAAGAGAAAGACACTAAACGCCCTGTGAAGAGGAATATTACCCTCTTTACTTATTAAATGACAGTATTCTTTTGTTGCTTCACCGACAGGTTTATCAAATTCATCAACGAGAATGCACTTTTCTCTTAAAGCAGACTTTTGTAAATGTGACATTTTCATATCCGTGTGTTTATTTTTCTTCGTGATATATCCATTTTGAATTTCGGAACAAACTCTTTTTCCTGAATTAAAAATTATACGTAAAGCCATTTTAAGAGAAGTCGAATACAAGAAGAAATTCTGATGTAATACGTAAGAAATTTTATCATCAACTGAGTACGACAGCGGCAAATAACTAGTGACATTTTAGTTAAAAAAATTTGTTTCTAAAACATTATGAAACGGCAGATTTCCATTGAAAAATTGCTGATAAATGACTCGTTGATTATAAATTAACATATAAATAAACATAAAAAGGAATATCGCGACTTTGAATGTAATTTATGTTTTTCTGTTGTATAATAATGATCGTCGTACTAATAACGTTCATTTAAATTTTATTTATTGAAATGATTTATTGTGTGTATTTTAACAATATGTGGAGTAAAAAAGTATATGATAAGTTACTTAACAATTTAAAATTATTTGTCGGTAAAAGTTGCTTTTAGTAACTGAGAGACAGAGTGACTAAATTGCGGGAACTTCGTCTGAGCCACAAAATAAAAAAAAAATATATTTATAAATGAAAAGGTTCATTTATAATTCCTTTACTTTATGTAGATCAGCTGTTATCAGAGCGTCAATCGATAAAGGATGTCATGAACTCTGAACTCACTTAAACAGCATATTAATTAAAATTAATTAAAATTCATTAAAATTTTAAAAATTATCTTTAAATTTTTATAAACTCTTTTGGACTTTTCATTAAACTACCTTTTATGGTGTCGCCAAATATTTTCCAAAACTCAATTGACAGAATCTCCAATAGACCGAAATTTATTAATCAGAATATTAAACTTTCCGAATCACCATTTGTCCAAACTTTTAACTTCCCAAATTTCCAGTTGTCAGAATATTGAACATTTTGTCTACGCGAAATAAAAATTAAAAGTGTTGGGCGCCAGTCCTTTCTTGAGAAATTCACAAAAACAAATAACTAATAGACTACGGGAACTAAATTCCACAAGAGTAAAACTAAATCTCAATAAAATTAAGCATAAAGACGACATAATCACAGGACCGAGGGACAAGGACGGAGCTAGGAAGAAGATCGCAAGAAAGGGATCGACCGGCTGATCCATATATTCGAAGGTCAGAGTCATTTTTGCAAATTATTCTATCGTAGTCAACGAGTTGTGAATAAGTGTTTCGGGGTCTATGAGAGAGTGAAGATTATTATTTGAACGTTTGAGTTTAAAAGTGTAAAGTTCGTTGTTAAATTAATAAAGAGACAATTTAGTGAAATTTGGGATTATTTTGAATTAAAGTTTCCTCAATTTTATTTTCTGCGTTGTCAAGGCCAGCAACACGTGATTTTCAGTGGAAAGCCGTTTGGTAAATTTATTTATTTATTTATTTATTTGGAGGATCTCCCCTTTGGTTCAGCGTTGGTTTTGTGTTTTATTTCGGGGTGAAAAGTCAAAATAAGAGTTTTAATGTTTCGAGTTAGGTGTAAGTTTTAAATAATTAGTAACTCGTTACACAAGAAATATTAAAATCCGGGAGATATTAATATTTGGAAGAAATTATATTTGTTTAATTAATTTAAAAACAATTTAACAATTTGTTATAAAATTCAAAATAGGGGAAATCACATTAGTAAGATGGTCTCATTTCAACTTATTTTCTCAGGTCAAGTTTAATAAAAAGATTATGTACAGAAACAATACCTGTAAATGTAATCAATTCTAGTAACAATTTTTAATATCAGTACGAAACGATATTTCTAGGTAGAAACATCGACTATATCCCTCTACGTTGAAATTAAGTGGAAGCTTTTTTTTCCAATTTTGTTCTCGATTTTTTAAACAGAAATTCAAATTTTGAAAAATTCTCATTCAGAGCTTCTGGAAGCTTAAATATATCTTAATTAGTGAAACCTAATCAGCTGCGTAATAATGGAATACTGGTTACAATGTTCACTTTGTTTTTTCTTTTTTGGCATCATTTTTCCAGTAAACTGCAGAACTCTCTTCTTTTTTTTGTATGGAAACGAAGAGCATTGCTTTTTTGAAAACGTGAGCAGAGAGTTTTCATTAAATTTTGAATATAAGGTAAAACATTTAATATTATGTTATTTCAGTAAGTGTACATAATTTTGGAACAATCTAAGCAAACTCAAATTCATATTTATTAGCGAATATCTTGAGCATATCGATGATGAAATTTATAAAAATTAATTGAAATTTACTATGATAAAAAATGATATAATTATATGAAACTGTCAGGTTTTATACTGCTCACAAATTATTTTCTTATAATCTGGTTTATCAACGAAAAGTAATTATTTACAGTAATCACTAGTCTAAAATTGATAATATATTGTCATAATTGTCAAGTGAATTCTTGACATGTCATTCGATATGAAAAGTGAATTAAATTATACCTTGCCTTCCAATAAACCTAAATAATAATTATTACGATTCCAGGAGTCTTATCACGTAACTTTAAAAATTGGAATAAATCTCCAAAAATTTATAAAATGAAATTATATCATTTACGTAAATATACAATCGATTGTAATTTTTTACAGATTATTGAAGGAGATGGTTTCGGTATTGATGTGACTCTGAAGGCACCCAATGAGACAGTTATTTATCAAGGAAGAAGATTACGTTTTGACTCCGACACTATCGTATCATTAACGCCAGGAACCTATCAGATTTGTTTCGACAATAAAAAAACAGCTGACCCTCTAGTGGTGTTTTTGAATTTTGATGTACGTCTACAAATGTTTAAATCGATCATATATTACGACAATGAGACAGAGGTAAAATTTAAACTGCTAATGTTTTTTGCCAAAAAAATTATAATAGCAATTACTTCATACTCAAATTTACTTAATGACTGTAGGTCACAGTGTCAGCAGCAAAAATCCATAGAAACCTGAAAATTGTAGGTAAATTCCAAATGTTTCAGCAACTGCGAGATAGACAAAATCGAGTCAGAGCTGTTTTCTGGAACGAAAAAATATTTTGGTGGTCACTTCAAGAGACAATAGTGATTTTAGTAATTTGTTTTGGAGAAGTGTTTATTCTCAAAAGACTCTTTTCTGACAGGACAATTAGCTCAAAGTTATTTAAAATTTTGAACAATAACTAAAAGCGACACTAAGAGACGAATGTTACAATTTTTTAACTTACCTAACTTCCATGATCACAAATCCCGGATTCCATATTTTATATCCTAAGGTACCATATTTCATATTTCCTGTAAATCTAGTTAACTTTATTCTAACAAAAAAAAAAATATATTTTTTTATTTAAGACCATTGTCAAACGTTATTTTGGTATAGTATCACTTAGCCACGTTTCCGTTGTCGATACTTGTTTAATTCAGAAAATTGGTTAAAATACGGCACAAATATATGCATTAGTCTTTTTCTAACCAATTTGCGAAATTTATTAAATGGTCGAGTCCATACCAAGTGATCATACTAATTTCAGTCGCATTAATTGATATTTATGAAATTGATGATTTGGGTTCCTTTAGTGGATAAAAAAAGAAATTTTAAGTATTTTTGAAAATATTCAAATTCAAAATTTTGAGTATTATTTTTTTTTGTTTAATCATAACTTCCGTAATTTTCAAGCAATTTAGATCAATTTTTTTTTAAATTACTCGAATTCAAATGCTCTCTTAAGAAAAATTATAACAAATAAAAAATTGTTTATAATTAAATTTTTATTAACAAAAAAAAATTATTTATTTAAAAAAAAATCAAAATCATATCTTCGATTTTTTTTAAAAAATTCATAAACATAGCCTATAATGTGCTTAAAAATTTAAGCCAAAGAACAGGATGGTATGTCTTATAGTTTTCGAGAAAAAAATTATTAAGTTACGCTAGCGCGGACTGGTGTCGCCACGCCGCTACTCAGCGCGTAGCTCCGTAGTAACCTAAATGTATGTATATCATTATTTAAAATAAATATAGCTACAGTATTGTGTTTAAATTATAGGCTTGAATAAACCTTATTGATTTTTTCTTAGTACATGGATATATGTTAAGTTTAATCAACTAAAATCCATAACGATTTCAGAATTTCAATAACAATAATCGTCTTTTTATCGTACTTTTTGGATTGTACTGTGTGCTGAATTAGAAAATAGTTTTTTTTTCATTTGAGGCATGTAAAATAAAATTGCTTACTTAAATTTTAACTGTTATGAAATATATTCCTAAAGAATTTTCTGAATTGACAATTATAATTACAATAAGATTACAAATAGTTTAATTTAATATTTAAATATAAATAGTGCAAGTAGAACAAAAAAATTTTAGCTCATCAAAATGTGATGTGTAATATATAATATTACCTATATAAAAATGAAAAACAATATTTTTTTGTCTATTTTTCAATTTTTATTTTTTAAAAAATAAATATTTTTCAAAATCCATTCGATTGATTGTGAGGATTCATTGAAATATAAGAGAAAAAAAATTGTCGATAAAAAATAATAAAAATAGTCGACGGAGTTTAAAATTAAAGATGAGAAATCGAAAAAATTTAAACCATTGTTCTGGGGTGTCAATTCCTTTCCTACTTTATTTTGGATATAGAATTAAGATGTATTATCAAAAGATGGAAAACAATTTTTTCCAGCATTTTTTGCCATTTTAGAATTTCAAGATTTTTTTAAAAAAATAATTTCTTTATTAATTTATACGATAGATTGTAGAAAATCATTTAAAAAACACACAAAAATTTGTCGATGAAAAAAAAAATAAAAATTGTGGAAGTGGTCTTTTTTTACAAAATTTACTTTCTTTCAAGAAACCGTGATTTTAATTCTTTTAATTATTTTTCAATTTATTTAATAATTAACATTCTGAAATGTTAATTATTTTCAGAATTTTTATTTCTTTTCATTACTTTTCTATAATTTACCAATTTTTTTTTATTTAAATTATTTTTTCCGATTTTTTAATTCTAACGTTTTATAGGTTTTGTTCTACTTGATATTTAAATATTAAATTAAATTATTTGTAATCTTATTGTAATTATAATTATCAATTCAGAAAATTCTTTAGGAATATATTTCATAACAGTTAAAATTTAAGTAAGCAATTTTATATTACATGCCTCAAATGAAAAAAAAACTATTTTCTAATTCAGCACACAGTACAATCCAAAAAGTACGATAAAAAGACGATTATTGTTATTGAAATTCTGAAATCGTTATGGATTTTAGTTGATTAAACTTAACATATATCCATGTACTAAGAAAAAATCAATAAGGTTTATTCAAGCCTATAATTTAAACACAATACTGTAGCTATATTTATTTTAAATAATGATATACATACATTTAGGTTACTACGGAGCTACGCGCTGAGTAGCGGCGTGGCGACACCAGTCCGCGCTAGCGCAACTTAATAATTTTTTTCTCGAAAACTATAAGACATACCATCCTGTTCTTTGGCTTAAATTTTTAAGCACATTATAGGCTATGTTTATGAATTTTTTGAAAAAAATCGAAGATATGATTTTGATTTTTTTTTAAATAAATAATTTTTTTTTGTTAATAAAAATTTAATTATAAACAATTTTTTATTTGTTATAATTTTTCTTAAGAGAGCATTTAAATTTGAGTAATTTAAAAAAAAATTGATCTAAATTGCTTGAAAATTACGGAAGTTATGATTAAACAAAAAAAATAATACTCAAAATTTGGAATTTGAATTTTTCAAAAATACTTAAAATTTCTTTTTTTAACCACTAAAGGAACCCAAATCATCAATTTCATAAAAATTAATTAATGTGACTGAAATTAGTATGATCACTTGGTATGGACTCGACCAAATGTATAATTACCGACGGTGGAGACGCAGTCACTGATAATATCCCTTTGCATTAGTGAAACACAATCTACTGTAAAAGATGGACTATTTGTCATTGTGCTTTTATTTTAGTGTAATTTTGGTCTCAGTTTATCAAATAAATGGCATGAGTTTAACCTTTTATTTGAGTCGCAATGAAAATCAGTGTTTTTATGAGAATGTAAATCAAACTTCTACAATAATGTTATATTATAGGGTAAAACAATAAATATTACATTAAATAACAATTAAACATGAGTTTTAACATACTAAACGAATTTCAATTCATTTGTTTTTTCTTCAGTAAATATTTCAAGTTGATTTTCATATTTAAGTTATATTTTTGTACATCATGACAGTTTTCAATTTTATATACATGATACAGATATAAGTTTTCTTCATTTAAGGGGCTATACTAGTGTAACCCATGAAAAATTAAGCGATTTTCGGAATTTTTTTTAAATGAAAGTACTCGATGGAATGTTTTGAAGTTTTTTGGATATAAAAAGGTATATTTTGAGCTATATTTTAAGACTTTTTTTTACAAAAATATTGAAAAATAACGGAGTTGTGTGCTGTCTTCGGAGGTACCAAAAAAGGTTCCCTAACTGCTGACATGAATCCGGCCGAATGAGTAGCTGAAACAAAAAAATTCAAGAAGGTTATTAAAGTTGAAGGTATTTCCTATACAATGACCTACGATTTTTTTAAAAACATCCAAAATTAACAAAATGGCGTAGTTATAGTGTCATCAATTTTGAAAAATGTCGTTTCGAGAAAAACACTAGATTTTTGCTGGATAAAATTATATTTCCCATAAAAATTGCTAATCTGCTATGTCTGACCCATACAATACACTTTCTTCTTCTTTGATAAAGGCCCCCTATGTACTGTTTACAATGCGAAAAATTTGAGTAACTACACACTAACTCCGAAACTCTGTCTATAGGCACGTGTAACGGTTTATACCTGCGAGCGATCGCTCTTCAGAATGTTGCCATTCAAAAACTATTAAAGATACGACCTTGTCACTTTTACAGGATATTTTTGAAAGTATAAACTATCGAATGAGAAACAAAATTCGATTTTTTAAAAGTTTCACTCTGGTATAGCCCCTTAACCCATTAACGCTTGAAACTGAAAAATTTTTTGTTCATTTTCAAGCTGTGTTTTTACCATCAAACTAAATAATATTGTTTACCGAAGGTACATTTTCTTTAGGTCTTGGATGTGCTCTTTTCGAATCTGAAGTCAAAAATAAATTTTTTTCATACCAAAATTAAATATGGCGGTTTTTATGTAAAAAAACCAAATAAAAATTTCAATTTTTCAATTTTTACATTTTTTTTCACCCAGAGACAGTGTGCGCATATAACTTTGCTTTCAACCAAAAGTGCATAAAAATTGTCCACTTTAAAGATATGTAGGGCAGAATTAAAAATTTCAAGATGGCGGACCTAATATGGCGTAAAATCCATTGCAAAATTTTCAAGCTCATGCACATATTTTACTAATCGCCAAAATGTCCTCGAATTCGCCTATATTTTCTTACTCGGAGGTTTTTAGGGTCGCTGGTTACGAATCTGAAGTTAGATTTTCAAAATTCAAAATGGAGGATCCAATATGGCGGATCAAAAAATTAAATTTTCGTCTAGTGCAGTTCAAGTTCGTTACTCAGGGGTTTTTGGGGTCTCTGATTACGAATCTGAAGTTAGATTTTCAAAATTCAAAATGGCGGATCCAATATGGCGGAACAAATTTATTAAAATTTATTGAAATCGGTTGAAACGGAGTTACTCGGAGGTTTCTGGGGTCGCTGATTGCGTATCTGAAGTTAGATTTTCTAAAGTCGAAATGGCGGATGAAAAATTTGAATTCCCATCTGATTCAGTTCAAATTCGTTACTAAATATTCGGCAAAATTTGTATGTTCTAATGTCACAATGTTTTGAAGAAAAAAAAACAAAAAAGACTCTTAATTTTGTCTACCTCCACGTGGTAAGAGTCGGTTAACGTTCATAAAAAACGGAAAAAGACAATAAAATTGATTTTCAAAAGGTTTCCTACTCCATATTGAATCTACCATTCTGAATTTAGATAATCTGACTTCAGATATGTAATCAGCGACCCCAAAAAACCCCGGATAATGACTTTGAACTGAATCAGACGAATATTAAAATTTTTGATCCGCCATATTAAATCCACCATTTTGAATTTTGAAAATCTAACTTCAGATTCGTAACCAGCGACCCCAAAAACCCCTGAGTAACGAATTTGAACAGCATTAGACAAAAATTTAATTTTTTTATCGGCCATATTGTATCCGCCATTTTGAATTTAGAAAATCTAACTTCAGATTCGTAATCAGAGACCCCAAAAACCCCCGAGTAACGAATTTGAACTGCATTAGACAACAATTTAATTTTTTGATCCGCCATATTGGATCCGCCATTTTTAATTTTGAAAATCTAACTTCAGATTCGTAACCAGCGACTCCAAAAACCCCCGAGTAAGAAAATTTAGGCGAATTCGAGGACATTTTGGCGATTAGTAAAATATGTGCATGAGCTTGAAAATTTTGCAATGGATTTGACGCTATATTAGGTCCGCCATCTTGAAATTTTTAATTCTGCCCTACATATCTTTAAAGTGGACAATTTTTATGCACTTTTGGTCAGGCCCGTGCGCAAGGGGGGGGGGGGTTTGGGGGTTTAAACCCCCCCCAGAGAGGTCTGAACTTGCTTTAAAAATTTTCAACTTTTTTGATTAAAAAATTATTTTTAATAAATAACAATGTTTACACAATTTATTTTTTGAAAACCCCCCCCCAGAAGCAAATACTGCGCACGGGCCTGCTTTTGGTTGAAAGCAAAGTTATATGCGCACACTGTCTCTGGGTGAAAAAAAATGTAAAAATTGAAATTTTTATTTGGTTTTTTTACATATGAAAAAAATTGATTTTTGACTTCAGATTTGAAAAGAGCACATCCAAGACCTAAAGAAAATGTACCTCCGGTAAATAATATTATTTAGTTTGATGGTAAAAACATAGCTTGAAAATGAACAAAAGATTTTTCAGTTTCAGGCGTTAATGAGTTAATAACAAATATCTTATTTACTACCTACCATTTACAATATACAGATCCCTTTAAACTTTTAACAATACCAAAATGCTATTAACAAATTCATGGCACATGTGAAAAGTAATTGTTTTCAATTTTTTCTTTAAGGTTAAATTTGGAGGTGCTAACGATGTAGACGTGACTGTAACGGCACCAAATAAACAAATTGTATATGATAAAAAGAAACTAAAAGCTGCTAGACAAGCTTTCCCAGCATATATGAGCGGACTCTATGAAATCTGTTTTAGTAATAAATTTTCTTCTTTTGATAATAAAATCGTTTTAATGTCATTATGGGTATACGAAGAGTCTGCTGCATATAGGAATGCAGAATTAAGCAATGAAAAGACTAAGGTAAATTCTCTACTAATCAGAAAATTGATTTAGAACTATACTTCATTGAAAAGAAGATTTCGACCTTACCGGTAAAGCGACATCTATTACTTGATGCCTATTACGCTCTTGGTTCGAGCTTTTGGTGGTAAATTTAAATTTAAATTCGATTGGTTTTTCGAATTTAAGAAATATGTCGCTTTACCGGTAAGGTCGAAATCTTCTTTTCAATTACAAACCGACCGGGAATTTCCTTCTTAAAATAACTATACTTTATTTTCACGTTTAGATTACAGGAAAAATGTAGCGAACATGATTTGCGGTGATGTTCAGTGCTTTGTCAAGAAAATAACAAGATTTTTTTTAAAAAATGCACTTAAATGACTATTACCGCCTTCCCCCCACTTTTCTACCAAACTGTTTGACCTAGAGTATTGAAATATGGTACATATATATATTTGTGCGAGTAGATGACAGGAAAAATACAGAGAACATTATTGAAAATGATGATAATAGAATTGTGAAGGAAAAACTAATAAAAAAAGTGCTCCTCCCCCTTATCTTCCAAACTACAGTATCGTCGGAAATTGTTAGTCCGATCGATTGGACTTAAATTCGAAAAATTTAAAAAGCCTATTAAATTCTGCTTTAGAATACCTATTTGTTAAATTTTTTAAACATTTCAATGTGATTATATTAGTTAATAAGTTAGAAAAAAATTCTCTAAATTTTCAATTATCGTTCACTAAGTTTAGTTCGTTGCCTAAAGTAGAAAAATTGAAAAAAAATTAAAATTTACATTGTTTTCTTTATTGAGTTGTCAGATTAAATTTAAGCCAAAAAAAAATTAAAAAATATTAAGTGGTTTTCGAGATATAACAAAAAATGTTCGAGTACTAGGGGCGCATCAAGGCAGGGTTTTTGGAGGAGGTAATATATGAAATGGAAAAAGATAACTTTATAGTGTTATTTCCTTCTCTCTTATAAAAATATAAGGTTATTGACAATGGGGACTAAGCATCTGTGCCCTCCTGAGTCCGCTACTGCAACTTACGTTTATGTTTATGATTTCAGGTGAGATCGTCATTACTTAGAATCCGTAAAAACATGGAAGCGTCATTATTTACTTTAAGGTTTAATAGTATATATAAAGTAAAAGATCAGGTGAATGCACGCAGATTGAACAGGAAGATATTTTGGTGGTCATCTCAAGAGACTCTAGTGATTTTAGCTATTGGTATCGGCCAAGTCTTTATTCTCAGAAAATTATTTTTAAATAAAAAGCCAGAACAGAGTTCTTTAAAACTAGAATTTGCAATAAATGAAAAGTGTTAATAGTGTAGATGCTCAAGTGCGGTAAAAAGCTCATTTGATTGTAAGATTATGAATCTCAAGTTTTTGTAATTGGGAAGAGAAATATTAAGATCATTATTGTAAAGGTGACGAAAATAAAAACAATTCGGAATAAAAGTTTTTAATAAAAGAAATTATTATTCTCAAAATTTGTTAAATTTCATTGTTTATGATAATAATTGAAATTTTTGCTAAATACGGCTCTAAAAGTAAAAGACGTACAGCTATCGTCATATATGCTTGAACATTTTAGCACGTAGTCCTATAGAAATATGTATAAGCATCTCTGACGATGACTGTACAACTAATAATAAAAATCTTTGAATTAATTATTCCAGACTTTCTGCGAAACCTATACTCGCATTCTACGAATCTCTTGACACAGTACCCCCCTGGTCTTCCTGTGGTCTACCTGGTGCCTTGCAGTGCACCCCTTGTCTTCCTACGGTCTACCTGTTGCCTTGACGTGCACCCCTGGTCTTTCTGCGGTCTACCTGGTGCCTTTTAGTGCACCCCTTGTCATCCTACAATCTACCTGGTGCCTTGAAGTGCACCCCTGGTCTTCTTCCGGTCTACCTGGTGCCTTGCAGTGAACCCCTAGTATTCCTGCGGTATACCTGATGCTTTGCAGTGTACCCCTGGTCTTTCTGTGGTCTACCTGGTGCCTTGAACTATAAAAGTGTTGTGAGTTTCAGTAAAATACCAGCAAACCTTTTCTAACAATCTGCCTTTTAATTAACGGTATATATATATATATATTTTTAAAATAATTAATATCGTTAATGTTAACTTCTGTTTAATTATAAATATGTATTATTATAAAAAAAAATTTTATTGTTAATAAAGATTTTCAGTTTCTGAAGAGGACAGTTGTGCTGTTGAAACGTAAAAGAGAATTTGGTTTTTTTACCATTGTTAAAAAAGTTTGTTGATAGTTTATTTTTCGAGTTTCCTTATTTATTATAATCTTATTTTTAATTACTCTGACAGCAGTTCTAACTTTATGGCCTTTGAAACCCACGTTGAAGTAATTAGTCCCTTCAATTAGACCTTAACTTTCTTACCTGCGTCAGAACTCCAAGGCTGTCCCTCCCTTGGCTCTACGGAATGATTCCTTTTTGGAACCCCTCGACCCTCACCCGCGCTACCTTTCCCTCTCATCTTGAGGACGCGATGATCTAAGTTTTTTCCTGGCCAGTTGCTTTCTTGCTTTGATGGAGTTCACGGACCCACAAGAATCGATTTCTTTGGATTAAAGATTTGTCTACCTTGAGCGTTAACCCCCTTCTTGGTCTCGATAAGCGGAGTAGAAGGTGACCTCCTGAGAACACGGACACCCCTTCATGGATCAGTGTTAGCCGAGTCGCCTTTTTGGTCGGAATCTCTCATGATGGATCGGCTCAAGCCGAGTCACTCCTCCGAACACTCTGAGGATTCGTTGCTGATTTGGGGTAAAGTTCTTTCTTCCTCCATTGTTTCCTCTTTTGATTTTACGATCACTTTGTTTTTTTTCTATCTTTCTCTTTTTTGTCATTGACCTAAATCAGCACGAAAGCTACCTCGAAAACAATCTCCAGCCCGGCACAAGGTTTGATGCAGCTACGAATCTGAACTCTATTATCCACTGTAAATTGTCGTTGTTTGTAATTTTTAATAAAGTTTGAGTTTGATTAAATTTCATTATTTGACTTCTTTCTATTGATCATTTTGCCCTTATTTTTTAAGGAATGTGGACTCGTGGCAGCACATTGAATCCTTCATTACCCAGGTAATGAAAACCAAAGACATCAATGGTCGCAGGGGAAGAAACCAGGGTTAAGCTGGAGACAAAGGAAAGTAAGAAGGTAGGGAAGAAATCCGTATAGAATCCTCCACCTGTCATCAGTTCGAAGCCCGCCGTTGATCGATGGGGGTTCTTACCCCCAACGGTTTGTCGGATGATCGAGATCTGATGCTAGGCTGAGGGATCTATGGGTATGGTTGGAGTTAGCACTCAGTGATGTTGGTTGCTTAGTTTAATCGTTCCGCTGAGTGTTAAGTACTCCTATAAAGCGAGGAAGGTTTAGTGGGTATTACCCAGAGATAAACTTGCCAGGGAATATTTATATTCCCTGGTAAACTATACTCTGGGCTCGAGCCCCACACACGGAGAGCACCCTCCTTAAATGATGCGTGCATCATTCATTGTAAGGTGTTCTTTATGGTTCGTAAATGCATTTTTTAAACCTCGTAATAAAAAATATAAAAAAAATAAAAAAACAATTTGTTGAACAACCATCCTTGACTCGGAGGTAATATCTTTACCTTGATTGTTCATACAAGACTGACTGACAAATTGATAATTTTATTACTAATACTAATAATAATCCTGATTGGGTTATTTGGTGGAATCGTTACCAAACAGCTCAAAGTTGCTGGTCCTACTTGGCTCAGTACTTGGATGATCATTACACAACACCGTGTAGGTGTTTGATCGGGTTATTGGTAGGGACTTGGTGTTCCTAGGTACGTTTTAAGTGGACAGATCAACTTCGGAAGGACATCATGTTATATTGGCCAATTAGTATTCCCAGCAGAAGAGGATATATGCTAAGGTTGCATGAGCGATGTGTCAATATGTAACCCCAATACGCACAAACAACGCCTCAGTATTTAAGAGATCAAGTATCTTCTCTGCGGAAAAGGGAATATGTAAATTTTATTCCGGAAGAAGAAAAAGAACCCTCAGAGAACCTTCAGTTTCCAATAGTAACACCTACTCCAACAACCGAAGATGGGAACAGGAGATCTAAGGAAACCAAAGTCCATTTGGAGGTTTCTATTACATACAAGCTATAAGGTCCTATTAATTGTTCTTAATCTTGGTTGTTTCGGAGGGATACGAGCTTCATAAGCCAATTAAAGAAGATCCCCAGCTGTCAGCGAAAAGCTGCTGCATTGGCGGTTTGCGTGCAAAAAGCTGTTCTTCTGAACTCTCTCAATCTGGTTCGGTGTCATTGGTAAGTATAAGATCCTATTATGTAGCTCTAAAAAGGCATCCAACAACGTTCTTGGCCACCGCTTAAGAACATCGACGGCTATGGATGAGAACAACAGTGCAAGAAACAAGAATAACGTCTCTAGCAAGAGACCTTTTTTTTTAAAAAAAAGGAAAAATAATAACTTATGAACCTGTTAAAAAATATTTATATAAATGTTTTTTGGATATATTTAAGGTGTAAACAAAGATGGAAATGATTTCGGGTCTCTATCTTTTTTAAAATTGATTTTATGCACATCTGAATTCTTATTTTTCGTAAAAAACAATAATGCAAATAGCATTAATACTGTTTTATAAAGCAATACCTGTAAGTCTGGTTCACTTTATTCCAACAAAAAAATAATTTTATTTAAGACCATTGTCGAACGTCATTTTGAAATGGTATCGCTTTAGCCACAATTCTACCGTCGATATTATACTTAATCTTACACATTAGTTAAAATACGACACAACAATATACTTAGTCTTTTTCTAACCAATTTGCGAAATTAATTAAATCTATAAATACTGACGGTGGAGACGTGATAACTGATAATATCCCTTTGCATTAGTGGAACATAATCAACTGTAAAAAATGGACTACCTGTCATTGTGCTTTCTTTTTAGCGTAATTTTCGGCTCTGTTTATCAAATAAATGGCATGGATTTAACCTTTTTTTTGAGCCGCGATGAAAATCAGTGTTTTTATGAAAATGTAAATCGTACTTCTACAATAATGTTATATTATAAGGTACAACAATAAATATTACCTTAATAAATTAAACATGATTTTAAACATGCTATACGAATTTCAATTCATTTGTTATTTTTTTTGTAGTAAATATTTTTAGTTGCTTTTTATATTTCGGACATATTTTTATATATCATGAAAGTTTTTAATTTCATATAATCAATAGATTATTTTTTTTTGTTCATGTTATTAACAATTAAATATTATTAACACGTTTCTTTAAAAAATGAATATCTCAGAAACTTATTGACCGATTTTGATAATCTAAAAGTAATTTTTTTGTCTTGAATTAAAGTTTATTTGAAAATTTTGTTTTGTAAAAATGTTGCTTTTTACTTGTTTAAAACATTATTTCTTTTTAAAAAGTTAATGAAAAATCATGTTCCCCATCGAATTTTGAAATGAAAAAAATACCATATTATTCTTTGATCATTTTTAAAGTTTTAATTCCAAAATTCGAAATTCCAAATTTGGATCATCAAAATCGGTCAATAGGTTTTTAAGGTATTAATTTTTGAAAAAAAGTGTTAATTATATTTAACTGTTAATAACACGAATAAAATTCTTTTTTGCAAAATCCATTTAAGTGGTAATTTCTAGCATAAAATATTATAAGAAGAACAATATTTTACCGGAAAAGAAAATTATTGAATTTTATGTTTTTCACATTTCAGAAATTTTGACTCTAAGTGTTTGAATAATTTTTATTGTTACTTATTCGAAATGAATATTTTTATAGATATTTTTATTCCAAACGCTCTTTTTCATCACATGCAGAAGATTTTTCAAATAGATTTAATTTAACTACAGTTATAAATAAAAATAAATTTTTTGACAAGCATTTTTCTTCTTTTTTTGAAATAAGAATCACTGTAAAAAATACAATAATGTTTTTAACACATTTATGACAAATGTAAAGGATTAATGTTTTTTAATTTTTTCTTTAAGGTTAAACATGGAGATAGATACGATGTAGATGTGACTGTAAAGGCGCCGAATGAACAAATTGTGTATGATAAAAGGAAAATGTTATCTGGCAGACATAGTTTCCCATCACATATGAGCGGATTCTATGAAATCTGCTTCAGTAATAAATTTTCTTCTAAAGGTGATAAAATGGTATTAATGTCTTTAATAGTATATGAAGACTCTGATTCATTTAGAAATGCAGAATTAAGCAAGGGAAAGACTGAGGTAAATTTTGTCAATTATCCTGAAATATTCAAATATCAATCCACTAAAATTTGATCACCAAGAATTTTCAAAATTGATTCTTAGGTTCTCAAATTGAAAATGTAATTAAAAACATTACGTAATTTGTTACATTCCAAATTTTGATAAAATTAGAGATAAATGTTTTATTTTTGAAAATTATTTTAAGCCTTCATAAGAGAAAAAAGTAGAAAAATTAAATTACTATTTGAGTGATTCTGATTTGTAATTGCTACTAAAAGTTTTTAATAATCGTGGGCGTTAATATGTGGGGACCAGGGTTTTTGCAGGGGGTAATATGTGGAATAGAAAGAGATAACATTATAGAGTTATCTCTTTCTCTCTCATAGAAATACGAGGTTCTTGGGGTGGGGGGGGGGGCTAAGAGCCTGTGCCCTCTTGGGTCCGCTATTACAACTAAAGTCTATGTTTATTATTTCAGGTAAGAACGTCATTACTCAGAATCCGTAAAAACATGGAAACGGCACTGTTTACTCTAGCGTTTAATAGTCTATACAAAGTTAAAGATCACGTAAGTGCACGCAAATTGAACACGAAAATTCTTTGGTGGTCATCTCAAGAGACTCTAGTGATTTTAGTAATTGGTATCGGACAAGTTTTTTTTCTTAGAAAATTATTTTCAAATAAAAAACCAGAACAGAGTTCTTTAAAACTGTAAATTGAAACTAAAATTTATACTAAAAGACAAATGTTAACAAATGTTAATAGGGTACTTGATAGTTAAGTAAAAAAGCTGATTTGATTGTAACGTTATGAATCTCAAGTTTTTGTAATTGAACAGAGAAATGTGTGGATCAGTATTGTAAAAGTGGTAAAAATAAAAACAATTCAGAATAAAAGTTTTTAAAGAAGAGAAATTAACCTTGTTCTCCACTCGTTGCACATTCTACTATTCTACTAGACATGCATGAAAAACTCGTGTTTTTGTGCCTGTTAAGCGGGCCAATATTCACAGTTTTTAGGTTAGTGGACGTTAGAGGTAAAAAGACTTCCGAACAGTGAAAAACAATTCTACTCAAATCTGCGAGTCCTACCCGTTTCTCGCGTACAAATTTTAAAATTTTATTAGGAATTAATTTAAAAAAAAAAAAAATAGATCCTTCTTAGATCTGCCAATGAACTCGTAAAAGAAAAAATTATCTGAAATTTGAAAATTAAATTTTTAACAATTATTATTTAATACAATTTTCGTTAAGAAAACAAACTAATACATGCGTCTAGTACGAAAAGATTAATTATCTATAAGTCTGTTTATTTTTATTCTAAGTTAGATTGTTATTTAAGACCAGTACGAAACGACATTGCTGAACAGTAGAACTGATAATATTTTTCTACACGTTAGTAAAAAACAATAAGCTGTAAAGTATGGACAAGTGGTCAATGTGTTTTCTTTTTTGTATTATTTTTGGTGTTTTTATATAATATATATTTATATATTATATACAATAACATCATCATTCTGGAAGATTTTAACTGTAATCTTAATATTTCAAATTCATTAAATAATTATTTGTCTTCTTTGATGTATTCTTATGAAATTTCTTTAGTAACTCATTCCTCTACACATCACACTAGTACCTCCAGTACTGGAATTGATTTAATTTATGTGGACGATTTTAATAAAGTTATTTCTTAAGACTAGCACTCTATTTTATTCCTCTCTAATCATGATCTAATTAATATTAGTTTCCAGTTTGGTGTAGGCCGATGCCAGGAGCATAATAGGTCTTGGACTACTCGTAATTTAAATCGGATTCCAATACCTAAGTTTCTTTTCCATTTATCATCTTATGAGCGGTCAAGTATATGTATATATAGATAATGATATCAATGTCAAAATTAATATAATCTCTTCCTTCCTCTTATCCGTTTTTAATTATTTTGCATCATTACATACGTCAACTGCCTGCAGAAGATCTTCGACCTGGATGACCGATGAGATTAAATTGCTTATTTCGGAACGAAGTAGAGTTCGCAGACTAGCTAAGGGAACAAATAATTCAGTTATTCAGGCCGAATTTAGAATGCGTTGGAATCTGGTGCAAACTAAAAACAGGGATTCTTATAATAACTATAATTATAATAGAATAAAAAACTTCTAAATCTGATGACGTGTGGCACATTTTAAGGAATCTAATCTTATTCTTTCCAAAAAGGCTTTTCCTGATCATAACTTTCCAGACCATGATTTCCTTGATATTTTCTCACATTGTCCCATTTTAGCTTCGGCGACCTTTTCCCCTGATTTTGCAAATTTTTACGAAACTGAATTCTTTTTCGCAGATATCTCTCCCAATATTTTACTTAATAACCGTTTTCAAATTAAAACTAACGCGATAAGCGCGTTTTTTCTTCAAAAAAATGCAATCAATAAGAAAGATGATACACAAAATCTTAAGAATTGTTTCACTTATTTCCTCAACGAGAGAAAATATCTTTAATTTATAATGTTTAGAATTGAACCTTGATTCATCCATTTCTGCTGTTTACTTGAGAATCAAAGCCACCTTCATCGTTTCAAATGTATATTCGTAATTATATTCAAGATTTTTCTTTTTTTATTACAAGGTTAAAGAATGCATTTACGCACCATAAAGAACACCTTACAATGAATGATGCACGCATCATTTAAGGAGGGTGCCCTCCGTGTGTGGGACTCGAGCCCAGAGAATAGTTTACTTAGGAATATAAATATTCTCTGGTAAGTTTATCTCTGGGTAATACCCACTTAACCTTCCTCGCTTTATAGGAGTACTTAACACTCAGCGGAACGATTGAACTAAGCACCCAACATCACCGAGTGCTAACTCCACCCATACCCATAGATCCCTCAGCCCAGCATCAGATCTCGATCAGCCGACAAACCGTTGGGGGTAAGAACCTCCACCGATCAACGGCAGGCTTTGAATTGATGACAGGTTGAGGATTCTATACGGATTTGTTCCCTACCTTCCTACTTTCCTTTGTCTCCAGCTTAACCCTGGTTTCTTTCCCTGTGACCATTGATGTCTTTGGTTTTCATTACCCGGGTAATGAAGGATTCAATGTGCTGCCACGAGTCCACATTCCTTAACTTATGTTAAGGTCAATCATGTTTTCGGGGGTGACTTCAGTACCCACCACCAGAAACATGTATTGCCTTTTCTCCTCCCAATATCTACAAACAAAGAGGGTGTGTTCCGCGGTGTCCACGGGAGCGTCGCAATAAGAGCACGATCCCTCTCTTCTTAATTTAAAACCTTTCAAATTCTCGTTGAAACAACCATGACCTATCGCGCCTGTGTAAAGTAGTAGCTAACTTCTCCGTGCTCTCCTTCTATCCATTTAGCGAGGTAAGGGAATAAGGCGGTAAGTCCACCTTCCGGTAGATTCCCCATTCCATCTCACCTGCCACTCCTCGACTAATCTACTCCTCGCGATTCTACGAATCTCGGCCTTTAGACGTTGCCTGTCCTCTTCTGGAAACAAGCTTGCCCGATCTTTGGCGAGGAAACAGACATTTTGTTTTTCCTTAGCCAATAGATCTATCGGCGGAACGCTTGCTAGGACTTGCAAAGCGCTAGTAGGTATAGTCCGGTAGGCTGAGACTATTCTCAACAATACTATTCTTTGGGCTGAAAGTAGTATCATAGAGATGGTGTTTTTTTCTAGAGCTGATGCCCACACTGGAGCTGCATATAGCCATCTCGAGTGTACCACAGTCGCTACTAATCTCCTTTTTGCTTCCCTGGGACCATCAATGTTAGGCATAAGCCGGGAAATATTTCCTCCACATTGGATGGCTTTGATCGTTGCGGATGTTAAATGTTGGTTGAAGCTAAGCTTCTTATCCAATTCGACGCCCAGGTACTTTATGGTGTTACTCCATTTTACTTCAGTCCCATCAATATCAATAGGTGGAGCAACAAAGGATCTCCGGTTCGTGACAAGCAGTGCTTCGGTCTTTTCCAAGGCAATTTCCCCACCATTGGCGTCCATCCAGCGCTTGACTCGTCGCAGAGTTTCCTTGACCCTTATGCCAAGGATTTCTGTAGTTTGCGCACCGCATACGATAATTTTGTCGTCCGCGAAGCCGAATGATTTGCTGTCCGTAGGTAGTTTCATCCGCAGGGAAGCATCATACATGACGTTCCACTTGAATGTCCCTATCTTTGACCCTTGGAGGCTCTACAAGTCATCTCCTCGCGAATCTAAAATGTTTTGCCTTCATACTCGATCCACCGATCGCTAAGATAGTTATCCATCATTCGCAACAGGTAGGTCGGTATCCCTTTCCTCTTCATCGATTCGATGCAGATGTTCCATCGCGCGGAATTAAACGCATTACATACGTCTACTGCTATTAATGCGCAAAATCCATTTTTTTCCTTGCCTTTTCTGGCCTACTTTGCCTCCTCTACCACCGCCGAAATAGTGTCGACGGTGGATCGACCTTTGCGAAAACTGTACTGGTTCTCTGATAGGTCATTTTTGCCAGTCAGAAGACCCTGAAGTCTCTGCAAAACCATACCCTCTAGAAGTTTACCTATTGTGTCCAGAAGACATATGGGTCTATTAGGCCTTGCAGCCCTGAGGCAATCGTTCAAAGGGTTAAGAAGTTCAGGGTACACATCGATCACCAATTTCAGAATCTCGTTGGATATTCCGTCCCTCCCTGGCGACTTGCCAGACTTCAACCTCTTTTCCACGTCACTTAACTCCTCAAGAAAGAAAAGATTTTCGCTCCGTACTAGGCAAAAAGAATAGTCCTCTCGAGACCATGCTTCCACATACGGGAATAAGGCTCTGATAATTATATTTAAGATTGTGGTGCCTTTTGTAGTCTGTCATAAAATATTGAATGGTGTTTGAAATTGCTGATGAGGTGGGTTTTCCCCTGTGCTGTGGCCTTGCCTGTTCTCTTTTCCTCTCTCTATAGGATGCAGCTGGAGTTCCATTTGGTGGGCGTTCCCGCCTCTCTACCTGAGCGAGGGCTTCATGTCAACGGCGGTACCCTCTTGGCTCCCCACCTTTCGGCATCATGCGGGGTTAGCCTTGTCGCACTCGTTCTGTCTGCAGCGTCGTCGATGGTACCCTTTTGGCTCCCACCAACCGGCATTGGGGGCAGGTGGCCCCCACGCAGTCTACGGATGCTTGGCAGTTTATCTTTGGCTCTCTTCGAGCCAACATCGTGTCGGATAGTGCACCTGTGACCGTCTTGCTGTTTGCCTCCTGCTTTATGTGGTGCCTGTAACCTTTCTGTAGTCTGTTTGCTTCCTTGCGGTATACCTGGTGCCTTGCAGTGCACCCCTTGTCTTGCTACGCTCTACCTGGTGCCTTGACGTGCACCCCTGGTCTTCTTCCGGTATATCTGGTGCGTTGCAGTGAACCCCTAGTTTTCCTGCGGTCTGACTGGTGCTTTGCAGTGTACCCTTGGTCTTTCTGTGGTCTATCTGGTGCCTTGAGGTGCACCCCTGGTCTTCCTGCGGTCTGTCCGGGCGATTTGGTAATTTTTTGGTCTTATTACAGTCCACGTCGTGCCAGTCAGCTGTCTCCTTATATCAAATATGACGTTTTCGTATCTTATTAGAATAAAAATAAATTTTCCTTTGTAAACTATAAAAGTGTTGTGAGTTTTAGTAAAATACCAGCAAACCTTTTTTAACAAACTGCCTTTAAATTAACGGTATTGAGAGTGTTCAGACTATCATAATGCGCCTCATAGTAGGCAATTTGTTGGGCACCGAAGTCGGGATGGGGCGCTGTAGCCTAAACCCAGGATGTTACTCGGTGACGTTGTCAACTCTCCATGTACGGGGCGCGAAATACGCTGTTGCCGCTCGCGAAGACCGTGGGTAGAAAAAGCGCCGATTCACGATTTTCGGGGCTGTCTCTTGGCGGCTTTTTTGGAGCCGTTTGCAGAAAAAGTTCCGATTTCATTGGTCAGTGGTTAGGCGCCCCTCTTTCCACTCTCTCAAGGAGCAGGATTCTCTAGCTGTAACTAACTTGAGAACTTTGCTACCTTGGTCAGTGTATTGGCCTTCTCCTTTTCTTTTTCTCAAGGAGCGTAGTCTTCACTCACAGAAGTTATAGAACGCTAAGGCTTATCCTAGTCTGTAGCAGGCGTTCCCCTGCTTACACTCTTTGGAAAACTTTGAATTCTGAATAATATTAATTATTGTGAAAATATTGAGAGATTAGTGCTGTGTACGTGCAATTAGGAAATTTTAACCAAAGAACTAGAGACTATCAAATAGAGACTATAAGTGACTATGGAAAAAGGTCAGACGACCACTAAGCTCTAGAAGCTCCTTTTTTTATTTCCAAATATATATTTAGTAAATGTAAAATTAAGACGAGTGAAATTCGATTTATTTAGAAAGGATCTGTAAAGTGTGTGACAAATTAGGTGTAGATAATTTAGAGATCAGCACAAAGTTAATTAGTGACATTAAAATTCAATAGATGATTCGGCGTGTTTTATAAAAAAAATTCTATAGTACTACATTTGACACATTGTAATTTTAGTTTATGATTTATCGTGGGCACTATTGACCTAGAGTCGATTCATTTCATTTTGTTTCCTTTACTTTATAATATACTTGTGTGTGTTTCTTTTTTAGTTTTATAAAGAGACGAGACTAGCTACGTCTCTCCTCGATTGGGCTATTTTGCGCCTGAAATAAGATAAATATAGTTTGTGTGCAGCATTATATGTAATTTTTTATAGTTCAGTGGTTAAATAAATAAATTTTAGTTAACTGGAAATAAAGTTGTTTTTTACTTTCGAGTGTCTTCACATTCTTTAGTAGATTAAATGAGTTATGAGAAATTGAACCCTTTCATTTGGCACAACAACGCAACGTGAAGCTCGAAAGTTGAAACAAAAGACACTTGTTATAAAAGAAAGTGAATCTGCGCAAGAGGCGACAAGTGCAACAAGATATAGTGTTAAATCAGAATTTTTTAAAACGGGCACAGTGCAGCTATCAATATTCCAGGAGTCCGTGGACTACTGCATCGCGGAGAGTGAACTACGAGTGGGATTTAGACGTTTTTGTGAAATCAGACATTATCGTTACGAGGGATTTTCTTTCCGGACTATAGGAGAATTGCCTATAAAAGTGTTTGGAAGGGTAATAATCTTTGAGGTGATATCATTAGAAACTCCATTACCGCACGAATTTGGTGCAGGACTCATCGGGAAGGAAGGCCTACAAGTGTTATTAAACTAAAAGAAAAATTTTTTTATATATATAAAAAATTAAAAATAAAAATTTTACGGCTCGTAAAAGTTAGCTACCAAGATGCCTAGAGGAAGACCAAAGGGAAGTGCGAAAAGCGGGGGAAGCCAGGAGAGTCTAATAGAAGAAGATCTAGAAGAGACTATAAGACCAGGTACATTAAATCAAGAAGAAACTTAGAGAGAAACTGGAAACAGAAGAAGATACCAGAGAAAAGAATAACGCAGCTTTTCAAGAAAGGGTAACGAGAATCGAGAGGGAAATAAGTCAATCCATCTGAACAACCGCGGAAATCAACAAAATTTAAGAAGAAAGAAATCAACAAATAACCATAAAAATGGATTCTCTCAAAGAAAGGCAGATCAGATTGATGAAAAGATCAACATCAACATCCATGGTGGAAATAAGCTCACGACAATCAAACATCAAATACATACTACCGGACTATAATGGGGAAACGAATCCAATGAAATACTTATCAGCTTTAAAAAAATATTACGAAGCTACAAAGCCCACACCCACAGAATTGCACTACCTACTAGAAAAATCATTAACAGGCTTTGCACGAAATTGGTGGCAAATAAATAAAGATGATGTGGAAGATTTTCAAACTTTTACTACAAAATTTAAGGAAAGATACTAGAGTAAACCCACTCGGCATGAGGTAAGGAAGCGCTTGGAAGTCGGATATCACAAAGGGGACAAAGGAGAGTCAAGAACCGAGTATGCTACAGGCTTATGTGCGGAAGTAAAATATCTAACACCACCTTTATCACCAGCAGAGGTGATTAGGAAGTTGTCACGACATTTTGATGACGAAATAAAATATGCAATATTAGGAAGAGGAATTGACTCCCTGCAAGAGTTGACTCAGCTTCTAGAAAGCTTCGACTATGTTGGGGTCTCTAATCATAGAAGTGAATCTCGGAACTCAGCGCCTCCAGAATGTCAAAATAGGAATCAAAATCATCGACCAAACCAAGGACAACCATGGCGGAACTTACCACCTACCTCAATGAACAACCAAACAGGAACACAAGCTGTAAACAACCAACCAGGAAGAAATTCTCAAGCCTTTTCACGAGGAAATGAAGCACAACGAAATTGGAGAAACCCAGAGAATTCACAAATGCCACGAACCAAGACAAATTGGTCTGGAAAATACCGCGTGAGAAGCTTGGAAGTAGATCAAGCGGAAAAAACGTTCAACCCAACTAAAGAACCCGAGAACAATGAAGGAACCAGAGAGGAAAACTAATTCTGGCCACGCTTATCTTAAAAGAGAGCTTTTTTGGAAAAAAAGACCTAAGCGTGGCAAGAGAGTCCTCGGTAGGTCTACAGCATTTGTATGATCCCAGAGAAGAGCTCATGGAAGAAGTAGATAAAAATGAAGAAATCAAAAAACGAAGATGCTATTTTATACTGATTATCCTAAGAGGATGGAGCGCGAGTTCTCTTATTGATACAAGAGCAGAGATCTCATGCATCTCTGAGAAATACTTCCAAAAGCACAAGCAAAAATGGAATAAGTATCATGTGCTACCACTCACCGGCTTAAGGTTAAAAGGGACATTACTAGGAAAAAGTACGAAAATTAATAAACAGATCTACATGGATTTTATCATTGAAGGAATATCCTTACAAGCCATTTTCGTTATAGTTCCACATTTGTCAAAACCTTGCATCTTAGGAATTGACTTCCTATCAGAACTACAAACAGAAATTAATTTAAAAACGGGGACCTAGTTTTTCATAAACTGGAAGGAGGCCCCACCATTAAGTTACTACAGGAGGAAGAATTGGATGCCGAAGAGAACACACAAATTAATAATATTGAAATAACCCAAGATGAGGTTCTGAGCCAATAATATACAGACTGGAGGAAAGAAGAGATAAAATTCTTGGTACAAAAGATGTCTTTACCAACCAGCAGCCTACAAGAAGAGATGAAAAGCCTGTTATGGGAATATCGATCCGTTTTTCGCCGGGAACTAGGACGACTCCGAGGATATCAACATGAGCTTAGACTCAAAAGTGATCAAGCGTTCGTGGGCCGCAGCTATCCAATCCCTCTCGCTCACTGAGAGGTTGTTCAACAAGAGCTAGATCGCATGCTGTAATTCGACATCATTCAGCGATCGGATAGCGCCTATATCAATCCTTTGGTACCGGTAATAAAAAAGGATGGCTCAATCAGACTATGCCTAGATGCAAGAAAGGTGAATGAACTTCTGGTGGAAGATTGGGAGTGTCCTGAGACAACTGAGGTCCTCTTTTAAAGATGTATAGGCATTTAAGTTATGAGTACTTTAGACCTCACGAGTAGTTTTTGGCAGGTACCACTTCATCCAGATTCCTGGAAGTATACTGCTTTCCAATACCGAGGGAAGAGCTACGAATTCAAGGTGGTACCTTTTGGTCTGAAAACGCTCTGGTACGCTGCTTTCCAATACCGAGGGAAGAGCTACGAATTCAAGGTGGTACCTTTTGGTCTGAAAAAGCTCTGGTACGAGGATTGGATGTGGCACTTCGGAGGATAGGAGAAAACATTATCACTTTTGTGGATGATATTTTGACTTCCTCAAAATCCATCGAAGAACATTTGAAGCACCTGAGAAAGTTATTCTCCAGATTGGCAGCAGCGAATCTCACTATTAATCTGGGGGAAACCAGATTTTTCAGGGACAAGGTTTCTTTCCTAGGCTTTAAACTCACTTCTTAAGGATTAAGCTCAGATCCAGAAAAAATACAGGGAATACGTGGTTTCCCCGCACCTAAGAATCCAAAACAATTGAGAGGTTTTTTTGAACTGATCAACTTTTATAGCCGCTTCTCAGAAAGACACGCTGCAGCCACCGTGACACTATTACAATTGATAAAAAAAGGAGTAAAATGGAATTGGACCGAACAAGAACAGACACATTTTCAAAATATTAAATCGGTTTTTAAAGAAGAAGTACTACTCTACTACCCGGATACAAAACTACCCTTCTATATGGAAACTGATACCAGCGACTATGCGCTCGGAGCTATTCTATATCAAATAACAGAAGGACAAGAAAAAAGAATAATATCTTTAGCAAGAAGAACTTTAAAAGGGCCCGAGATAGGATACTTCACCACGGAAAAGGAATTACTCGCCATAATCTGGGCATTAAAAAAATTTAAAACTTACCTCATGGGAACAAGAATTATATTAAAGACTGATCACATGGCATTAACCTTCCTAAAAACAAGTCGATTCGGAAATGCTCGTCTTACTCGATGGGTTCTTGCCATTCAAGACTATTCCTTAGAAATTCAGCATTGTCCAGGAAAAGAAAACGTAGCTGCAGACATTTTGAGTCGAATTTATCCATCAAAAACATGGAAAAGAAGAGACAATGAAGTGGTTTTAAACCTCATGGAGATTTCACACGAATGGAGCAACGAGTTGAGACAAGAACTGCTAAACCTACAAAGATGTCAAGCACAAGATGAAAGAATCCAAGATTCTTTCCCCTAAATGTCTTTAAACAGTTATTTTGGGAGTGTCATGAGGCTTATGAACACATATGATCATTAAAAATCTATTAAATTTTAAAAGAAGCTTTCTACCACCCAAAGGCCTCCAAAATTATACGTAAAGAGCTGAAAACATGTGACTCATGCTAAAGAAACAAGATCTCAACAATCTCCCCACCTGTCATCCAACAATGTATAGTCACAGAACACCCGTTAGATTTAATTTCAATGGATTTCTTTGGACCATTGCCCAGGTCAACCTATGAATGCGAGCACATTTTGGTAGTAATGGGCACTTTCACTAAATATGTCAAACTGTATCTCTTGAGGAAAGCAACCTGCTCGGCCAGTGTAAAGAAATTGGATCATTTTATACGGGAAATCGGGAAACCGAAAAGTATAATTGCTGATAGAGGAACCCAGTTCACTAATCAGAAATGGAAAGAAGCACTGGAAGAACGTGAAATCAAGAAAATCCTAACCTCGATTTGTCATCCACAAGCCAATATGGTGGAAAGGGTCAACAGAGAGCTGGCACGATTCTTCAGAACTTTCTTAGACGAGAATTCACACAAGAAATGGGTCACAAAGATACCGCTAATTGAAAATATTATGAACGAATCCTATCACGACACTATTGAGATGTCACCACATGAAGCACTACGAGGAGTGCAGCCGACAAGGTTCTGAAGTGACCTCATTTTATCACCTTGGCAACGAGAGACGCGAACCAATCAAGAGCGAGAACATCTTGTATGGACAAGAATCAAAACAAAAGCTGAAAAACGTTCTTTAAAGAAAACGAGAGAAAAAAAAATTACCAGTGCCAAAAAAGGATAATTGGTGTTAATTAAATCATGTAACATCTCAAACGCATAAACAGGAAAAATTGAAAAATTCTTGTCCATCTATAAAAGGCAGTATCAAGTGGGGGGGGGGGGGCAAACGAGTCTCAAAACCTTGTAATAAATTTGTTATAAAAAAATCAAATTTTAAAAGATTAAAAATGATAACAATTCTAGTACAATCTATAAATAATTTTAACAAAATTAAGGACTAATTAACAATACAAATGATAAAAATGATCATCATCGAATAATACCAATTAATTATTATAAATACAAATAGCAAGAAATATCTTAAAATTCATGAATGATATATTTAGGCCTCAATTAATTACAATAAAAGTATAAATATAAAAACGCGACTCGAGTCAAATCTCTTATAATGTTTCCGCGTCACCAAGCACACATACATACATACATTGTCAAAAAATATATAACTGAAAGATTTCGGAAAACAATAAATAAATCAATAATTAAATAACAAAAAAAATAAATAATGTATAACGATACCAAGAGATCAATAAATACTCGTCCTTTTCGTCGGGAACTCGACGGCGTCAGGATTCGGGCGTGGTGATGACCATGAGGAACCCAAATTATTATTAATTATTGCGAAGTCTCAATCAGTAGCTTCAGAAAATTTGGCACAATATTCCCAGGATTGCTGGCCCAAAATTCGTCCACATTAAACAGGAATGCCAAATATGGCGCGGAAGTTCCCTTCTTGAAAAAAATTTTGATGACGAGTAAATGAGGTAGAGAATCAAAGAAATACCCTATTTATTAGCCATTATTAATTCCCCCTCCAATTAGCGTCATCATCATTCCTACCTCCTGACAAAGCCGAGCAACCACTCGTTTTCCCCGAAAACTCTCGACTTTCCGAGAATCTCACGGGTAGTCTTTTTACAGGCTTAGAAAAATTTTACTCCTGAATTCAGGCAATCAATTTTCTTACAACCTATATACTGTATCATGTTCCTAGCCAAAAAAAAAGAGGGAATTTTCATGCAAGTGATATGAAACCATATTGGACAGTAGAGAATATTCGTCAAAAATGAGAAGTGAAAGAAATCTCACAATAAGTTACAAAAATTAGCCGATTCATCAAGAGCATGCAGGACCGTACACCAAACCCGTGGGCGCCTGGAAAAAGGGATAAGTGAAAGAAGAAAAGAACACTCCCACGGTACAAGGGAGAACAGGAGACAATCAGTGTGTCTCTGGCAATCGATCTGTCAAAGCAAACAACGGATAAAAAATGAAAGTTGACCAAACGACGCAGACCGAACGTATGGACATGAGAAATGTGGTGACTTAGACAGGCGACGATCGGACGTATCACTCCTGTTCCCAGGGATAGTTTGAAAATTATTCAAGGAATACTCCGCCAGATCAACCGAACAGCAAGGTGGCCATACCAAGGGAGAGGGACACAAACGAACCGTGATAAGCGCAGAACTAATAAATGTGGTGTAAATACGGAGGACGACGCCAAGGCACCGTTAGAAGAAAATGCAAAAGTCGCACATCAAACAGCGAAATTGACCAAAACTCCAGGGCCCATCTCGAATAAAGACATTCCAAGACCAGAGAATCGATCATCCCAGGTAATCGGGAAACCAAGAATACTCAGTGTACTCACATTAACAGCATCAAACTCTATAAATATAAGGTCCTTGATGAAGGGGTCAACTTTCACGACCTCAACGATGACGGAGAACCCGTCATTAGATAAACAGAAGGAACGAGAAATTACTGCAGAAGAGGAAGAACAACTTCTAAAGACTCCTGAAGAAGAGTATGTGCAGGCAAAAAAGAAAAGAAAAATATCGGTTGGTTTTATTAATAAGGAGAATGAAACCAACAAAATGGGGAATCGCGACTAACACTTCAAGCAGAAACCCCAAGAGGTAAAGAAAGAAAAAAATCCAACAAGAAATCTCCTTTAAAAGAATGAGGCTCTGCATTGGGGCTGCCTTCAAACGACGTGTTAGATCTGAAGGACGAATTTAAATGGATTGGAACAATAATGAAGGTTCACCACCGAAGAGGCCTCTCAACCCACATCGTCAACGACTCAAACGCTTGGCAAAGCCGCAACGGAGTAAAGTGCCCACGGTGGAGGTGTGGCACGCGGAGCACTTCCCTGAAAATCGAGAAACCATGAAATTAAGAAGATTTTAATAAACCAGGTACAAATCCCAGAGTGCAGCAAAACAATTTACTTATCATCACCTTATGAGAGGGCCATGAGAATGTTCAGACTCTCATAATGCGCCTCATAGTAGGCAATTTGTGGGGCACCGAAGTCGGGGACGCAGTATTCAAAACCCAGGATGTTACTTGGCGACGTTGTCAACTCTCCATGTACGAGGCGCGAAATACGCTGTTGCCGCTCGCGAAGACCGTGGGCATAAAAAGCGCAGATTCACGATTTTCGGGGCTGTCTCTTGGCGGCTCTTTTGGAGCCGTTTGCAACATGGGGAGTTCACTGTTATAGTGGCAGAAAGCGAACACTTTTTATAAGTTCAGATGCCAATCGTTGGCGGCGCTTTATCGGTCGTCACATGCGCATGCGTACGAACCTACGCGAGGTACGAAATAATGACGTCACTATCGCAGTCTTTCAACTTCTACTTGCAGTGGTGTGTTGATTTTTATTGTTTATTTTAAGTTTTTAGTGATGATTTTCTGTAAATATGTGAAATAAATATATTTATATTATATCGTAGTACATAGAGGATTAAGTTTTATTTACTTCGGAGTGTCTTCATTGAATTAATCAATGGGTGAGTATAATGTTGTTGTCAATTTGTTGGTTATATGTGTTTTACAAGGATTGCTAAATTCATGTTATTTTTTATGATATTAATATTTGCTGATGATTCTAAAGAAAGTTAGACGTAGAAGTTTTTTAATTAAATTAGTTTCAATTAGTTTTATATTGTAGTAATGCATTATTTGCGTTTTTATTGTTTACAATGGACAGTGCCTTGTGACAAATATTTTACTTAGATTATTTTGTTTCACTTTCTGTTTTTTCTTTTTTTCATTTTTTAAACTTTGTCTTAACAATGTTTGGAGCCAGTTTTGAAGAGTTATTTATATTTTTAGATAAACTACAACTACTGTGGTAAGAAATTTATTATTAGGTATAACTGTTATATTTATAAATCTTATAAATAATAAACTGTTAAAAATGGGGTTTAGAATTAAACAAATATCTTCTTTGACATACAGTCTAAAATACATTTTATTAGATTTAAAAGAATTTCATTTAATTAAAAGAAAATTTGTTGAATATGAAATGAACGGTTTGTTTTTATTAAAGACATTAATTTTGAAAATCAAATAAAATATATTTTAGACTTTACATGAAAGAAACATATTTGTTTTTTAAGAAACATTTTTCTCAGTGTAGTATATTATTTAACGACGTTCGTACCACAAAAAGCAGATATTCGAAAAAAAATATTTATTTATCATTAAAAAAATTGTATTGTTATTATTATTGTTATTAATAGTATTTTCTGAGAGAATAAACATCAATTTTGAAGAAAGGAATTTTAAAATTATAGAAATAATGTATATTTAAACAATTTTGCATATTATCAACCTTTTTTCATATTGCCTTCGTAAAAATTTAGAAATAATTCGATTTTAATTAATGGTGAATTATTTTGTTAAGAAAATAATTTTTTGAAATCTCGCCACTCAGATTAAAAGAAATACTCAGTTTTGCAAATATAATTATTTGTTTATAATAAAAGTTTCACATTTCTTAAACAAATAATTATATTCTCAACAGGGTGCATTTATTTAAAAATCCGAATGGTGAAATTTCAGGAAATATTTACTCAAGAAAATAAGCTTCCATTCATTGAAATTGAATCATTTTTAAAAAATTCTAAGAAAGCGATGTAAAAAAAGTTTGATCATATACATCATTGTTTAAATATCATTGTTTTTCATTGTTTAAATAAATTATTTTTATATTTTTAAATTTTCTTTTTTAAAATTGATGTTTATTCTTCCAATGGATATTAATAATAATGTTTAATACAATTTTATTTATACCAAACAAAATAATTTTTTTTATTTTCCATTTCGTTTTAGTTTTTGGTTTTTAATACATTTTGTAACAAATTTTATACATAAAATAAAAATTAATTTATTATATAAAAATAACACTTTTAAATTATAAATATACTACTAATTGTACTCTATTTTACAGGATATGTCAACGTTTCTGATAATTCCTCTGTATTTGAGTGTTCTGACAGTATACTGTCTGCAGGATCTGTCAGTACTTCTGATACTTTCTCTACACTTCACTGTTCTAACAGTATCCTACCTGCAGGATCCGTGAATACTTCTGATAAAACCTCTGTACTTGAGAGTTCTGGTAATACTTCTGTAGACAGTCCTGATTCTAACCACTGCACTGTACCTCCACTGTTTTTAAATCTGTAACTGGAAGAAAACATGTAGGAAAATGTTTAAAAAATTTCAGTACTTTCAAAAAGTGTTTAAATGCTACATCCAGTCCTTCTTCTATTCCACAAGAAGCTAAAATTGTCATCAAATCTCGAATAAGAAGACGCAGAATCTTAGGCAGTAATGATTTAGAAGAAGTTGGTGTTACTCCTAAAGGGAAACGTGTCATAACGGAAAGTCTTAGGCTGCAAAAGGAATTGTCAAAGTACAAAAAGCAGCTTAGGAGGTGTGTATAAATTAGTTTCTAATTTTTTATATGTAAATTCTTTATATATTTTTATGGGCCTTAACGAGCTCCTAAAATAATGTCAAACATTAGAAGACGAACATATTCCTAATAAAATTTTAGGTCGTTTTAAGGTTTTATTTTTCTAAGTTTCTATACCTTAAAATGATCTAAATTTTGAATAACAATAATGTTTTTTTTATTTACAAGACCAAGGCCACAATATTTATGAAATTGTTTATATGTAACTTTAAATATAAAATCTTTTTTTTTAAACTTTTGATGAATTTTAATCTGTACTTTAAAAAAAATATATTCTTTTTCTGATTGAAGATAAATAAAGTACAATTAATCTAAAATTTGATATTTTATTCTGCCATTGGATGTAAAATTATAATTATAATTAAATTTCGTAATACGATTGTTTCTGACAAATTTCTATTGAAAATGCATGTATAAATCAAAGCTAATATTTTTTTTACAGGAGAAGGACTAGGAATGAATTGCGGAATAAATGTTTTCTAGCATGCAAAAACTTCAAACATTTGTCCTCAACCACAGCGGGTCTTAATTGACTTCAACCCAAAAGTGCTTGCCCAGCTCAGTTCTTTCTTGATTTAGTTTCTGGGATGTCTCCTGATGATTTTAAGCGAAAAATGAAAAAAATCGGTTGGGCCGTTTTTGAAAAAACTGATTTTTTGAATTTTTTAAAGAGGTTAATTCACATATTTTTACCAAAATGAGTGCAAATAATAGCTATATTGACTTGAGTCATTTAAAATGGTATGAGAAGATAGGTCCTAGGTGCTGAGTATCTTTGAGTAACTTTAAACCAGAAAAGTTAATGAAAAACCCTGAAAAATCGGTAAAAAAATGAGTTTTTGCTATATTACTCTCTCCCAGTAGATACAAACCTTGAATGACCTGTAGAAGAATTAAAGAGTATAAAATTTTGAAGAAAACAAAAAAATAGAGTGCTTTATCTTTAAAACTTTCGGATTTATGAGCTTCTAAAGTCAGATTTCAGCAAAAAATTTCGTGAAAAAAAATTTTATTTTAGTTTTTGTAAAAGAAAAAGTTTTCTGTGCATCTAACGTATATATATCTTTTAATATAAATTAAAGTAGATTAAATTTTGAGTAATTCTGTCGTTAGGCCAATATTCTATCTCTAACAGTATCGGAGTTATGATTTTCTTAAAATGACCCTTTTTTATGAACTTTTTTTGAAAATCAATTTTTTTGACATTTCTTTGTTTTACATGATGTAATTTTAAAAATGCTCTCATCGAATAGTTTTATCTTATATTTTAAAGAAATAAAAGCCCAATTAAATATTTAGGAACAAAAAATTTTTAATAAACATTATACAAACAAATACTTTCAAAATGAATGGAGGCTGTTGTATTCACACATGGCACGTTGCATACTCTGGATTATTTTTATCAACCTTGTATTTGATCCAGGTTGATTTAAAATCTGAGTGAACCGACTCCATCGCCTATTCGCTGAAAAATCCAAGACCTTATTTTGTTTCTTCGCAGAAATCTATTTCTTCGCAAAAATACATTTTTCGCTTAAAATCATCAGGAGACATCCCAGAAACTAAATCAAGAAAGAACTGAGCTGGGCAAGCACTTTTGGGTTAAAGTCAATTAAGACCCGCTGTGCAACGCAAAAAGCAATAGTGCAAATGCAATTGCAAAATGCTATGAAAAGTGCAAAGGGGAGAAGGTTTTCCGAGGAAGACAAAAATTTGGCTTTGGCCATCTATAAGCGGTTGCCATCGGCATACAGACTTCTTACTCAAGTACTGATTTTCCTTCAGTCAGCACCGTCAAGAGAAATTTGGGAAAAATAGAATTGGACACAGGAATTAACAGCAACATTTCCCAGTTACTTAAAGAATGTGCTTCCAGTATAACGGATGACAGGGATAAAGCAGTAATATTAATCTGGAATGAGGCGCATTTAAAGACGGAGGTCCATTATGATCATAAAAAGGACAAAATAATTGGATTTGAGGATTTTGGTGACCGTCGCACCAGCAAGTTTGCTAATGAAATATTAGTATTTGTGATTCGAGGCTTGTGGAGCAACACAAAACTTCCTATTTCTTATTAATTTTCCAATTCCCAAACGACGTATGCAGACCTAGTATATATTATTGAAGAAAATCTGACAACGCTGAAAGATGCTGGCTTCCATGTGGTAGCAACTATCTGTGATGGAGCATCGTCAAACGTTAAAGCTTATGAGCATTTGCGGACCAACTATGTAATTAACTGTCGCAGAAAGAAAATTGAGCCTGGTAATAAAAAATTTTATTTAAAATATTATTTATGTTTTTATATATATTCATAATTTTATACTGACAAAAGTAAATTGTTAATTTTAGATCCACATGAGGCAGTTATAGAATTGAATGGTATCAGAATATGCCTTCTCCACGACGCAATTCACATGTTTAAGTGCGAAAGGAACCTTATGTTAAAATACCTTGTCGAGTTGGATTTTAAGGAGGCAGACTTGGATAAGTCCGTAGCAAGAAAGTTCGCGAAGTGGGAACACTATGAAACTGCTTTCGATATGGACATCAATAGCGGTATCTGTGATCGTCACATCCCTAAAATCACTGAAGTCCATATCCGAAAGCACAAGATCAAGAAGATGAAAGTTTCACATTGTTGCCAAGTTTTTAGCCGCTCCATGGCTAAATGGTTGTAGACATGTATTCTGATAAAAGGTAAATAACCTTATTTCCTTTTAAATATTTAAAAAGTTTTAAACCCTTATAAATATAAATTTCATTTTCAAATTGTATTACAAATTTTTTATAACTAATTACATATTATTAATTAATTTAATGGTTATACCCACATATTTATGAAACATTTTTTTTCAGATGTTACCACTACTGAAGGGACTTTTTCAATGGATAAGGAGGCTGTGCATACTGCGGAATTTACGCTTTTCCAAGATCAACTTTTTGATACACTTAATGCGAGAAAAAGCAAGGTGGGAGCAACTGAAATAAAAAAACCTTTACAACAAGTCGTCACTGACGAGAGCCCTCATTGGGAATTTTGGACTAGCGCTAATTTTACTAGATCTTCTTAATTTACTTTTTTCTTGATTTTGCTGGATTGAAATCAGGAAAGAGCATTTTTTGTTCATAGCCGAGATCAGCCTTAATTTTCTTTAGCTCAATTTTTCCATACATACCTTTCTTTTAGAGTAAAAAACATTTTATGTCTTATTAATTTTTTAAAAACACATCAAAAAATTAATCTAATTAAAATAATTTTAATAAATATAAATATATTTTTTTATTAAATACAAATAAAATGTCTTCTTCTCTTTATTATTTATTAAAAAGCATTAATAACGCTTAGTTAATATAACTTTACATTTTCTTAATAAAATATTACAGATCCATTCTACGTTTAACACTTTAAATAAATTTTAAAAACCATTTTACCCAGCTCTGATACTTTATCTCCGTTAATAATAAACCAAACCTACAGTTCATTCAAAAGAAGACGTTTAATTTATTATTATTATTATTATTCATTGTTAATAATTAAAGAGTAAATAAATGAACGAATGACTGAATTGCATTGCATTAATACTGTTGCAACAAATGTATTTTACGTATTTGAAGAATTAAATGTTACTTTTCATTTTAAAAATGTTTATATATTCTTTAAGGGCATCTGATGGATTATGACGTCACTGATCTAGGGAAACTAAAGTTCATTTGCAGGTTTCTATAACATACAAGCTATTAGGTCCGATTAATTGTTCTTGATCTTGGTTATTTCGGAGGGTTACGAGCTTCATTTTTCAGCCAATTGAAGAAGATCCCTAGCTGACAGCGTCGAGCTGCTGCATTGGCGGTTTGCATGCAAAAAGCTGTTCTTCTGAACTCTCTCAATCTGGTTCGGTGGCATTGGTAATTATAAGATCCTATTCTGTAGCTCTAAAAAGGCATGCAACAACGTTCCTGACCACCGCTTAAGAACATCGACGGCTATGGATGAGAACAACAGTGCAAAATTATGAACTTGTTAAAAAATATTTTTGTATAATATATGTTTATTGGATATATTAAAGATGTAAACAAAGATAGAAATGATTTCGGTTCTCTATCTTTTTTAAAAGTGATTTTATGCACATCTGAATTTTTATTTTTCGTAAAAAACAATAATGCAAATAGCATTAATATTTTTTTTATAAAGCAATACCTGAAAATCTAGTTTACTTTATTCTAGCAAAAAATATTTTTATTTAAGACCATTGCCGAACGTCATTTCGAAATGGTATCACTTTAGCCACATTTCTATCGTCGTTATTTGCTTAATCTTACACATTAGTTAAAACACGACACAACAATATACTTGGTCTTTTTCTAACCAATTTTCGAAATTAATTAAATCTATAAATACCGACGGTGGAGACGTGATAACTGATTATATCCCTTTGCATTAGTGAAACATAATCAACTGTAAAAAATGGACTACCTGTCATTGTGCTTTCGTTTTAGTGTAATTTTCGGCTCAGTTTATCAAATAAATGGCATGGATTTAACCTTTTTTTTTAGCCGCGATGAAAATCAGTGTTTTTATGAAAATATAAATCGTACTTCTACAATAATGTTATATTATAAGGTACAACAATAAATATAAATAATAAATATAAATAATAAATTAAATATTGAATAAATTAAACATGATTTCAAACATGCTATACGAATTTTAATTCATTTGTTATTTTTTTTTGTAGTAAATATTTTTAGTTAATTTTTATATTTCGGACATATTTTTATATATCATGAAAGTTTTCAATTTTATATAATCAATAGATTTTTTTTGTTCATGTTATTAACAATTAAATATTATTAACACATTTCTTTAAAAAATTAATGTCTCAGAAGCTTATTGACCGATTTTGATAATCCAAAAGTAATTTTTTTTTGTCTTGACTTACAGTTTATTTGAACACTTTTGTTGTTAATGAAAAATCATGTTCCCCATCGAATTTTGAAGTTTTAATTCCAAAATTCGAAATTCCAAATTTGGATCATCAAAATCGGTCAACAGGTTTTTGAGATATTAATTTTTGAAAAAAAGTGTTTATAATATTTAATTGTAAATAACACAAATAAATTTTTTTCGCAAAATCCATTTACGTGGTAATTTCTAGCATCAAATATTATAAGAAAAACAATATTTTACCGGAAAAGAAAATTATTGAATTCCATGTTTTTCACGTTTCAGAAATTTTGACTCTAAGTGTTTGAATAATTTTTATTGTTACTTATTTGAAATGAATATTTTTATAGATATTTGTATTCCAAATGCTCTTTTTCATCACATGCAGAAGATTTTTCAAAAAGATTTAATTAATTAATTTTGACAAGCGTTTTTCTTCTTCTGTTGAAAATCAGAATATCACTGTAAAAAATACAATAATATTTCTAACAAATTTATGACAAATGTAAAGGATTAATGTTTTCAAATTTTTCTTTAAGGTTAAACATGGAGGTGAACACGATGTAGACGTGACTGTAAAGGCGCCGAATAAACAAATTTTGTATGATGACAGGAAAATGTTATCTGGCAGACATAGTTTCCCATCACATATGAGAGGATTCTATGAAATCTGCTTCAGTAATAAATTTTCTTCTAAAGATGATAAAATGGTATTAATGTCTTTAATAGTATATGAAGACTATGATACATTTAGAAATGCAGAATTAAGCGAGGGAAAGTCAGAGGTGAATTTTTACAATTATCCAGAAATAGAATATTTCCTATAATATTTTATTCTAAGAAAGGCTTGGATAGTATACTAATGAACTATAAGATTAGAAACAAAAAATAAACTAAGGCTATACCTCAAATATCAATCCACTAAAATTTAATCACCATGAATTGTCAAAATTGATTTTTAGGTTCTCAAATTGAAAATGTAATTAAAAACATTACGTAATTTGTTAAATTTCAAATTTTGATCAAATTAGAGATAAATTTTTTATTTTTAAAAATTATTTTAGGCCTTTATAAGAGAAAAAAGAAAAAAAATTAAATTACTATTTGAGTGATTCTAATTTGCAATTGCTACTAAAAGTTTTTAATAATCGTGGGCGTTAATATGTGGGGACCAGGGTGACCTAGAATATTCACTGGAACCCCCCCCCCCCTTCACCAGGAAGCTTCCAGGAAGCTTTCAGGAATTTCGTGAAGCCCTCCTCTAGATCCCTACTTACCAGGGATGGATCAAAATAAGGTTTTTGGAGGGGGTAATATGTGATATAGAAAAAGATAACATTATAGTGTTATCTCTTTCTCATAGAAATACGACACTGAGAAAATAATCCTCTAGTAAAGCTGCTTAGTATCTCGGCAAAAGGGTTATTATGTAAAAACACATAAGGTATGACTAACGGAAAATAAATGATACTTGCTGTCACATCCGAGTTGAAATGGTTAAAATCCAATAGCTAAAAGTAGCCATTCGAAGATATTGCGGTAACCAAATCGACATTTGCACAATTTTAACAAGTTTTACTGTTAAAACTACATACCGGGTTGTTTGTATACAAATAGCACGATTCTGATTCTACCCTTACGGTACGGCCACAGCTATTGGCTGCCTGCAGGTTACTATGGCAACGCATATAGAATCGTAAGACGTAAAACCTAAAACTTAAGAATGATAAGGACAGAGATAGTCTGTCCTACTCTCTCTCAGTCTTAAGTTTTCAGTTTACGCGTTACGATTTCATCGGCCTTGGCCTAAGCTGTGAGCGCCCCATAACCTAAACTCAGAGGTGACAGGCGAAAACGTCAAAAATACAATAATATATTTTGATTAGAATTGTGCTACACGTAAACTAGGTACTTTTACTCAATATGTGTTTTAAATATAATTTCTGTATCTATTTTAAAAATACGTATACTTTTTAACAAACAAAGCAATCCAAGAAATTTACTAACGCATGTTGGATATTTTTAATGAAGAAGGTAAGCTATCGTAACCGATTAAATTAACAAGATTCTACAGAGGCTCATGACCATATTTATTCGGTTACGATAAACAAGGAGCTTTGCAGGTGCTATATTAGCAGCCATACTCGGTTAATATTAATCAAATGGTTGTTATATTTAGTCAACTTATTTTCTCAGTGGAGGTTTTTGGGGAGAGAGGGCTAAAAGCGTGTGCCCTCCTGGGTCCGCTATTACAACTTAAGTCTATGTTTATTATTTCAGGTAAGAACGTCATTACTCAGAATCCGTAAAAACATGGAAACGGCACTGTTTACTCTAGCGTTTAATAGTCTATACAAAGAAGAAGATCACGAAAGTGCACACAAATTGAACACGAAGATACTTTGGTGGTCATCTTTAGAGACTCTAGTGATTTTAGTAATTAGTATCGGACAAGTTTTTTTTCTTAAAAAATTATTTTCAAATAAAAAACTAGAACAGAGTTTTTCAAAACTGTAAATTGAAACTAGAATTTATACTAAAAGACAAATGTTAGCAAATGTTAATAGGGTAGTTGATAGTTAAGTAAAAAAAGCTCATTTGGTTGTAACGTTATGAATCTTAAGTTTTTGTAATTGGACAGAGAAATGTGTGAATCAGTATTGTAAAAGTGATAAAAATAAAAACAATTCAGAATAAAAGTTTTTAAAGAAGAGAAATTAACCTTGTTCTCCACTCGTTGCACATTCTACCAGACATGCACGAAAAACTCGTGTTTTTGTGCGCGTTAAGCGGGCCAATATTCACAGTTTTTAGGTTAGTGGACATTAGAGGTAAAAAAACTTCCGAACAGTGAAAAACAACTCTCATCTCTCTACTCAAATCTGCAAGTCCTGCCCGTTTCACGCGTACACAGTTTAAGATTTTATTAAGATTTAATTTAAAAAAAAAAAAAAATAGATCCCTCTTAGATCTGCCAATGAACTCGTGAAAGAAAAAATTATCTGAAATTTGAAAATTAAAGACAATAATAGTCTTATTAATAATAATTTATAATTATTTTTTTTTTTTTTTATATATATGCTTTCGCGTTATTCTGAAACAATGCCTTTAATTAATTAATTATTATTATTATTAAATTTTTTTTTATTTTAATATTATTCAGTTGACAAGAATTTTTGAAATTTTTTATTCGATATGAAAAACCGCAGTTTATAGTTTGAGGTTATGTCTATGGCTTAAAGACTAAAACATGTTTTTTAAAAATAAAGTAAAATATCCTTTTCAGTTTGAAAATATCTTTATAGTTTTTCAATTATATTCTTCAACTATTAATTATTTTCATTATATTTCATTCAAAATTCTAAAATTTAAATTACTTTCAGAAAACATTAAATAAATTTTTAAAATCTTAAGAATATTTTTTAAAATTTTAATTTTTTTCTGCAAGTTTTAATTATATTTTCCAGAAAGTTTTTACTTCGTAAAAATAAACATTTCAAAATAAAATATGAAAAACAAATTTACAATAATTTTTTAATTATTTATATATATTTAATACAATTTTTGTTAAGAAAACACACTAATACATGCGTCTAATACAAAAAGATTATTTACCTATAAGTCTATTTATTTTTATTCTAAGTTAGATTGTTATTTAAGACCAGTACGAAACGACATTGCTGAACAGTAGAACTGATAATATTTTTCTACAAGTTAGTAAAAAACAATCAGCTGTAAAGTATGGACAACAGGTCAATGTTTTTTCTTTTTTGTATTATTTTTGGTGCAATTCCTCAAATAAATGGGGGTGATTTAACCTTCTATATGTTAGAACATGAAAGACTGTGTTTTTTTGAAAAAGTAGACGACAATTCAACGGTAGTTTTATATTTTAAGGTAAAACACTAGATATTCTATTAATTAATATTAATTTTGTCAATATTTAATCAAACCTTTTTAATTCATTTGTAATCCTCTTTTTTTTAATACTAATTTTCCAAGTCCATTTTGGTCAAATTTTGCTGATTATAAACTAAGTCAAAATTAATATTTTGTGTCGTTTTTTATTTAAATTGATTGGTAAAACATGTGTGTGGAATCTTGCCCCAAACAGTGGGGCAAAATGGACTTTTTGAATCCGAATCACTCTGAAGCTCTGAATTTTTATGTAAATCGAACAGATTTTTCTTTAAATCTTCATAATGATATTCTCTATATTCTCTTAATTCTAAATAAAAAATTTAATACTTTGAACAAGCCAAAAACATTTATGATAAAAGATTGGAATACAAAAATTCTTTTCGCGTCGAACATAATAAAATTCTTTTTCCTAAAAATTTTTGCTTTTAAATTTTGTTAATTAAAAACTTTTTCAGACTGGAATTTTGTAATAATTTGTGCAGAATTTTTTTTTAAATCAGCCCAAACGTTGTCAACTTTACCAGCGTCAATTAAATTTGGAAATTTTCCAGTTTAATAATCTGACATAAAAGTGCATATTCTAAAGTGCTTAAAAGATTTTATTTTGTTATTTATTTTAAATTTTGAAATGTATAAATATTATAAATATATGGAGAATACTTTTAAATTTACAAGAAACGTTCTAACAGGTATGATAAGGTGGCGAAACCACACTGATAAAAATATTTTTATAGACGAGAATATGTGAAGAACTTGTTCTAAGCTCAGGCAAAAGGCCTCAGAAGTAGAAAAAAATGGAACACGAATAGGTTGAATTTTTAAAAATACTATTTTGCGTAAAAATGCGTAACTTTTTTATTTTAGTATTTTTTGCAGTACAAGCATTAAAAAAAAGTTTTTAATTAATCCTGCCTTAATTTTGTTAAATAATCTTCAACTTAAAAATGAATAGGAAAACAATTTTTTTCATTTAATAACTTTTAAATAAAATATTATTAATAAAATTTAACAAACAGAATTGTAGAGAATATTGCAATTTAGCATCAAATTTTGTATGCAAATAACTTTTTCTGAAAAATAAATAACTGGATCGTTCAAAATTTGATGAAATCAATTTTGATAATATTTTTATTTAGTGCGAAAATCCACTTTCCAGTTTGAGGTTATGTCAATATGGGGAAAACATCCACAATCCATAATAAAAAATAATAATGAAAAATGTAATAATCAAGATCAATCAAATTCTAAATAAATGAGAAAATTAAAAAATAATTATTAAAAAAGTTTTTTAAAATAATTATATATAATAATCTTTATTCGTTTATTCTTCAATTATTAATTATTTTTCATTATTTTTTAATTTTTTCCAGTAAATCTTATATTTTTACGTTTCGCAAATTTAAATTATTTTGTTTAATTTTTTCAATTACTTTTTCAGTTTTAAAAAAATGTATTCAACATTAAAGCAATTTAATTATTTATAAATTATAATTATTTTCTTCAAATTACAATTTGCTTCTTCAGTATCAAATTATATTAAATACAAAATAATTATCCTTTTCAATATTTTAACTTATTCTCTTCTATATAATCATTTCTCAAATATTCTTCAATATTACAAAAACTGTTTTATTGCTTCTATTTTTATAACATTTTTGTTTATTTTTTAGAAACGGATACGTATTACTTTATTACTCATAATTGCAAACCAAATTTCAAATAATTTCTCTAATGAATTTATGAACTTAATAAATTATCTTTCCTTTTTTATACTTTTTTAATTTTTGCTTTTAGGTTATGGACGGTGGAGATTTAGATATAGATGTGACTGTACAGGATCCGGAAAAATACTATCCGTATCGTAAAAAAAAAATAAATTCTGATAGACAACTTTTCTACTCGTATTTAAATGGATCCTATGAAATTTGTTTTAGCAATCAATTTGCTTCAAAAGATGATAAACTGGTGTATTTGAGTTTATTTGTGTATGAAGAATCACCCTCGTATAGACAGACAGAACATAGCAGTGTGAGAACTGAGGTAAATTTTCTGCTTTAATTGAAAGAATTATTTAGAAATATAATTTGTCTGGCAGTTGGAAAATAAGAATTGGTTAGAGTACACCTTGAAGAAAATATATTGATATTGCGTATGCATAAGAAAATAATGTTATTCAAACTTTATTCTTTAGAATTTTTTTTAATCTCTAAGACTAAAAAGGATAAACTTTGTATAGCCTATTCTATTCGTGTTCATCTTTTTCTGACCTTTGTTCAATCCCACCAAACCATTTCAATTCCTTTTTTTATTCAACAAAATTTCTATATTTTTGATCCAGTAACTTTATACAAGTCAATCCCAACCTTATCTATTTATATTTCTGTCTATCCCTGTCTATTCTCCAAGTGAATCTATCCAAATTTATTTTAAATTTTCTATCCAAATCTGTTCTTTATTTATTCACTTTAACCTATTATTATAGCAACTTTTATTATTGATTTAGTTTTCGGATTCTTTTCAATTTAATCCCAAAATAAAATTCTATCTTTTAAAAATACATTCATAAAGAATAAAGTCACTGGTTACAAAATGAATAGACAGGAAAAACGAATTAAAAAAAATTCAATAAATTTTACTTTCCCTCGAAATTTATTAATTTCAATACTTTTCAAAATCTCTCCGTCTTTCTAGGTCCTTACATCTAAACCAAAATTCTATTAGGGATAGAAAGAGAGTGAAATATTTTTTGGAAAGATTCAAAGGGATAGAGATTGAAACAATATATTGTTTGTAGAAAGGGTTAGAAATATTTTTAAAAAAGATTCAAATGTTTATAGAAATCGAAATAATATGTCGTGAATAGAAAGAGATAGAAATATTTTTGGAAAATATTCAAATGAATAGAAAGAGATTAAACTATTTTTGGAATAATTTAAATAATGTATCTCTTCTTCGAACTTGCAGATTTTTAAAATTAATTGCATTATAAATATAATCAAAATAGTATAAAAGTGGAAAGTTACTAAACGATTAAAAATAATTAGATAGAGATTTAAGTGGACAGAAATAAATTTAAGGTTCTACATGAATTAAAATGAATAGAATTTTTTTTTTCAATTTGCATTCACCACGGCTAGAAAGAAATAAACATTGTGGATAAGTATCGATAGGAAAAGAGAGAAAAAAAGATTTAAAGTGCGTTCAAAAGAGGGATAGAATTTTTTTTTTTAATCCACGACTGAAAAAAGATACAGGAATTGTGGATATCTACATATTTTAGCGCGTCCATATTACATTCGAGTATCGACAGCGGTCGATACTCGCACATCGATTCAAGATTTCGCTTACGCGACAAATATCGACAACGTTTAAATACTTTAAGTCAACACAAACAAATAGTTGTCTGATTTTTCAAGTGATTAGAATCTTTTGATAATAATAAAAAAAAAAATTTTAATTCAAGAATATTTTAGAGATCCTATTTTGAATAGCTACTAAAATTTGTTTTAACGGTTGCAGGTGACAACGTCATTAATGTCAATGAGCAAAAAATTGGATGGTATAATGAAAGATCTAACGCATCACGGTCTGTATAAAATAGCCGACCACGTGCATTCTTACAGATTGAACAAGAAAATATTCAGGTGGTCCTGCCAAGAGTCTCTAATGATTGTAGCAATCGGTATCGTACAAGTGTACATTCTCAGAAAATTTTTTTCAGATAAAAAGACAGATCAAAACTTTTTAAAGCTATGAATTGTGCTACGAGCAACTCTAATTATTTTAAGATGATAAAAAATTATTAATAGCAATTCTTACACGTAGTACTGCTTATTTAAGAAAATTAAAACCACTCAAGGTTCATTTTAGAGGCTAACAAAATATGTACTTAGATATCGTTAAATAAACATGCCAGAAACATCGTAGATTTTACAAGAAGTATTTTTTTCTTAAAATTCAAACCTGTTTTAGAGGGGCGTACTCAGAAAATTTTCCTTGTGGGAGTTTTATGTGGGAGTGAGAGAGACAACAATATATTTCTATCTCTTTCTCTGTCCTATAAACTGACTTTGTAGGGGGGGGGGGCAGCGACCCCCCTCCTACTCAACGTCGGTACGCCTATGCTGTTTTATGAAATTTATTGAGAAACATGGTATTGAAGAACGATAAATTAGATTAGCTTATTTATTGACTGTTAGCTATTCTCCACATTTCCTCTCATACACTGTCTCCTCCAAATTGTAAACATTCCCCTTCTATCCCATCCTCTTCTGGTGACATGTTCCTCTTTATCTTATCTATCGCCTGATTTACTTCTTCCCTTCTAATCTCCGCTTGCTCCATTTCCACTCCTCTTCTTCTACCCTCTCTTTTTATCTTCTTTTCTACTCCCCCGCTCAAGCTTTAAAAAAATTCTGACCACTCTTCTGTCTTTATTTTTTTTTATTTTTTATTATTAATATTTATTGTATTTAGATACAAAGCCTATTACAAGAATACTTTCTTTGGTGCGTGGCTACATATAAAGTAAGAATGTCAATGCTATAAGTAATAAAATTAGTCAAAAATAAAAATACAAATCGTAAAATTGTAGCATCTAAGACTAGTAACACAAGATATGAGCTATTGAGACAAATAATTAACGAAGCTTTAAACTGTATATATCTAATCAAAAATTACAAATTCTAAATAACAAATACAGTATAGTAATATCGTTTTGTTTAGTATTCAGACAGTATAAGAGAACGAAGCTTTAGGCAGCTGGTAATATAAAAAACTATATTTTTGCATTGCGATTCGAGTTCCGGAAAAAAAATTTTATGATACGAATCGAGATTTAAAAATTTAAGTCTATATTCGGTATACAGGGGACATTCCCACATAAAATGCTCCAGAGATTCAGGAACATGTCTATTACAAAGGGTGCACATTGAATCGGTCAAGATATTGCACAACATTCCGTTAAATTTAAAACGAACTTGATTAAAACCTGAGAGTCTAAGTTGTGACATAATTCTCGTAAAATGGATGGGTATCCTGTAAGTTAAGTACTCCCTGCATGATGGTTCCAATGAATTAATAAGAAACTTGTACAAAGGGTTGTAATTAGAACAATTAATCCTCTGTAGATCCATTTGGATTGAAAAATTCCCAAGTCTCCTAATTATTTCACTGTAGTTCAAGGCACTCGGATCCTGATTATTCCACACTTCTTCCATTTCCAGACGAATAAACTGCTGCTTCATTAATGATGTCCAGTTGTATTTTATAATGTTGGCAGAACTACTGTCCTGAGTCAAAAGATTTTGTAAACATATTTTTGGATATCTGTGTTCTTCCATGTTGACAACTTTGGCCCAAAAATTGATAGCTCTCAGCACAGCTTTTATACTTAATCTTGTCATTCCAGTTTCAAGCCTAAGCATATATCCTGGCGTACACCTTGGAAGATCAAGAACACTACGAAGATAAGTTGCCTGAAATCTATCAATATCATCCACGTGTCTCAGCCCCCAAATTGCAGATCCATAGAGTAATGTAGAAGCCACTACTGCATCAAAGAGACGATTCCTTGATTCCCAGGACGACATTTTAGCTGACATAAATGTACTCCAGATAGTTCCCAGGGCACATCTTGCTTTAGAAAGAAAGCTTTTACAAGTTGAATCAAAAATACCATTTGAGCCTATGAGTACTCCCAAATAAGTATAACTTTTCACTATTTCTAGTATTTCTTCCCTATATTTGACGGGACGATACTTTTTTGGTTTTCCTCCTTTTTTGCAAATTAGAATCTTAGTTCTGTCTTTATTTCCTTATTGATACCTTTTCTTTTTTCCTTTCCTTACTGATCACCTCACATTCTCTGTCTTCTTTTATCGCCCTCTCTATCTCTCCAAGATACCTTTCCTTTCCTTCCTTTTTCTTCTTAGCAACTTCCCGTGCTCCTCATACCTTCTGTTGTACTTCTTCTCCAATCTACCTTTTATCCATTATTTTATGCATTCTCTCAATCCTTCTCTACTCTCTTCGCATTCTCTATCTCACCATCCTTTTCTCTTCTCCTCTCTCTCTCTCTCCTCCACGTTCATCTCCTCTCTAACTTCTTTTATTATTGCTTACAACTTATACACTCTGTGGTTTACGTCTCCCTCTCCTTCATAATATTTTCGAATTACTTTAAGCTAGCTTTATAACATTTCCTTATCTATATCCCCCTACTTTTTTCTCTGCACTCCTCCCGTACCCTGTACACTCCCCTTCTCTCCTTTAACTCAACTATTAATGGAAAATGCCCTGAGTCTGTTTTGTTTCCTACCTCTACCCTTTCAAATAACGCTCTCGTTTTTTCGTCTACTGACATGTAATCAATCAGTTTGTCCTTTTTTTCGAAGGTAAATTCCCCTTCCTTGTCTTCTTCCACACTTCCGTTACAAATCATCCAACCATCTTCCTACCTTTTTTCTCCACTTCTTTGTGTTTGAATGCTCTTACGAACTTTTCCTCTCCTTTATTCCATTCTCCGCCATCCATTTCCCCCGTTCATGCACTAAAACCTCCTCCTATAACTACCTTATTTTCCATCCTTCTCTCCATCCATTCCTCTAGGCCCTTCCAACCCTTACTCTCTCCTCTTCTTCTGTACATTCCCACCACCGTGATACTTTTCTTTCCTAATTCAATTCTTCTCACCATAATTCCTTCACTATCTTTACCCTCCTCCTTCTCATTTTCCCTTATGTCGGGCCTAACACCCGAAATTATTCCCCCTGCACTCCTTTCTTCTGTATCCTCCCTCCTTACCTCTTGTAATCTCTATCTAAATCCCTTAAGCAGCTTTTTCCTCACATTTTCCCTGTCCGTTCTTTCCACCCATGTCTCACTAAACATTACTTTATCCCAATTTCTTAAAGATTTCCAAACTCTCTTAACTACCCATTTCTCACCATCTACCCCACCTCATTACTTTTTCTTCTTTTCTTTCTTCCCATGACTTTCCAGCTAACAGCTCCCCCACTTTTCTTTCCTCATACATCCTATCCTAATTTGTTCCCACCTCTCTTCCCTTTAACTTGTTTTTTTTTACTTATTACCTTCATCCTCTGCTCTTCACTTCCTAATTCCACCAGCCAAACCCTTAGATTACTTTCCACATCTCCTCCTACTCTTTTTACCTCTTTTACTTCCACCCTTGCGTCGATTTCCTTTATCAGCTCACACTTTCTCCTTTTCCTCTTTTCTATCTGATTTCAAGCCTCTAATCACTATATTACCTTTCCCTTCTCTATTTTCTCTACTCTTCTGCTTATCTTCTCCATTCTTTCCTCCATACTTTCCCCACCAGTCGCTCCTACTCCCTCCGTCTGACCCTCTAGAATTTTTTTTACACTCCCTACCTTTTTTCATATCTATGTCTCTTCTTATTCTTTCCTTGTCCGTTTTTTTGCATTGTCTCGATCTCTTCCATTCTCTCCCACACCAGTCTTTTCTCTTCCTCCCACTTCTTCTCCCCCTCTTTTCACATATTTTTAATTTCTTCCACCTCCCTTGCACATTTTCCATTTTCGCTAGCCTCCTTTCTGCCTTGTTCATTCTCTGTATTCTGCCGCCATCTCTTTTTCCCTAGCGGCAATCTCCGACAATTTACAACGTTGGCAGTAGTGATATTGTGTGAATCTGTTCACTGTTACCAAAAAAATTTCAGTCTACTGCGCAGACGCGACATGTCGGTTGAGTGAGGCAGAGGTAAAAGTGAGTGTCGCGATAAATAAAATTAATATGAATTAACATTATTAGTTGCCACGTTCGGTGTGCATCTTGTGTTAATTTTTTCGTCTCGTGTTTCTTTGAAATCGTTAAGAGTGAAAAACTAACCTCAAATACTGTTTTTACATTTATTATGTTTTGAGTTGGTTTTTTGTTACGAAATTGAAGAATATATCTGAAGAATGACGAAAGTAATTGACAGTTGAATAGAAAATTCGAAAAATTCATCGTTCTTTTTATTATTTTTTAAAATTATTTGCTGTTTTCAATTACTTTCTTCAAATTTTAATGGCTTTCTCCAAATGTCTGTTATACTATTCAATATAATAATTTTTTATATTCCAATTATTATAATAAATTGTAATTTTCTTTTTTGGTACATCAATTGTATTTTTAATTCTTTCAATGATTAATTCGATTTTGAATTATTTTCTTGAACTGTTGATTTCTGCAAATTATTCTGCCATTATTTTTTACAAATTTAAATTAAATTTTGTTTTTCAATTCCTTTCTCAATTTTTATATACATCCTGCTTATTTTTAATTTTTTTCTTCAAATTCAATTATTTTCTTTTATCTTAAAATTAATTATTTACCTATAAGTCTAATTATTTTTATTCTAAGTTAGATTGTTATTTAAGACCAGTACGAAACGACATTTCTGAAAAGTAGAACTAATAATATTTTTCTATGCGTAAGTAGAAAACAATCAGAAAGGGTGGACAACTGGTCAGTGTGTTTTCTTTTTGGTATTATATTTGGAGTAATTCCTCAAATAAATGGCGGTGAATTAATCTTCTACATATGTTAGAACATAAAAGGCAGTGTTTTTTTTGAAAAAGTAGACGAAAATTCAACAGTAGCAGGCCTCATACTCAGTTTTGCAACAAAAAATAGTGTCAAAAGTGGCATAAACTGTTCAAAAAGGTGGCAATATAGTGGCATATTTTTGTTAACAAATATATGTATGTAAATTTATTTATTTATTTAATCTTATGGTTGTAAAAATAACAAAAATTAATAATATTACTGTTTTTATTTTATAAAATATATTAAAAATACATTAATCAGGGTTGCCACAAAAACATAATTTGAAAATTCCATGACTTTTCCAGGTTTTTCAGACCATTTTCACAAAAATTCCAGGTCCAAATATAAAATATTCAAATTAAATGAATAATAAAATATCAATCAGAGTATAAGTAGCAACATTAACACGCGCCCAAGGGTCTGAGAAACTTTGCATTATTGTTAATAACAACTGGATTGAAAATCGAAAAAAATTGAAGAATGAAATTGAAATTTAAAGAATACAATTAAAAATTGAAGAATGGAATTGAAATTTTAAGAAAATAATTAAAAAAAAATGAAGAAATAAATTGAAAATTATTGAATATTGAATAAAATAATTGAAAATTAAAGACTGCAATTTCAAATTCAAAATAATAATTGAGAATTGAAGAAATAATTAAAACTTGAAGAATTAAATTAAAGATTAAGAAATTAAATTAAAATTTTAGAAAAATAATTGACAAATAAAAAAAAATTAGAAAACTGTCAAGAATGATCCAAAACAGAAAAAATCATTTTCAAAATTAATGAATAATTATAAATTTTAAGAAAAATAATTATACATTCAAAAATTTGTAGAAAATAATTGAAAATTGCGGAAAAAAATTAATAATTGAAAGATTTAATTGAAAATCGAGCAGAATAAATGGAAAATTTAAGAAAATATTTGAAAAATGACGAAAATAATAGACAATTATTGAAAACAAAATTCTAAAAAAGACTAGATTAATAGACAACAAAATAAAAAAATTGAAAAAATTGTAGTAAGTAATGATAAATTGAGTGCCTGGATCAAATAACTCGACCGACGCTTGACGGCTTTTTTTCAAGCCAGTCGCGCTCTGCAAAAAGTACCCAAAAATAAAATTCGAAATTTTAAATTTTGAAACACACCACCTTGTAGAGATTGAAATTGCGCAACTTTTTTGTTTTATAAATTTTTTTATAGGACTACAAGTTTTAAAGATAATAGCCAAAAACAAAAAACAAAAAATTTCTGAATTTAATTTATTTTTAAAACATAACTCGTCATTTCTCGGGCAAATCTTAACGAAATTAAATGAAACTTGGTATGCTTACTCATTTGGATCCAAGGAAGCCTACAAAATGATTAGAAAGGTAAAAAATCTTCATTGTTTAAATATTTTTTAATGTAAATAAAGCACTACTGGTTTACACGTTTTCCCAGCGTCAATGACTTATAACATGGCGATCGTTCTGATCTGGAAATACTTCTCGCGAGGCATTTGCGTATTAGTATTTAATAAAGTTTTCTGGAAAGTTTCAACTAGAATAGATTAAAACTTTAGGAAATACAGTAGTTTTAAAAAAAATGGTCTTTGCGCGTCAGCGCGTCACCGAGAAACTGGCACGGGCATGAATGTACATACGTATAACTTAAGTTTTCCACAATATTTATAATTTAAAAAGAAATAGTTTAATCATTTTCTGATTTCTTAATTTTTCTTACCTTTTTTCAACTAAATCTAACAAGAATAAACTGTTTTATTATTGTCAAAATTCTATTAGAATCTTACCTTTTTTAATTTAGTTTTTACCTCCTTTTATGTTGTTTTATTTATATAAACAGCCAGTCTGTGAAGTGTGGACGGTTTTGTTTACAAACACTTCTAGCTTATTCTCTATAATAAAACGACTACCAACCGCGTCTTTTTTACTATTAGTTTGTTAAATTGTATTTATTTTCTTTAATTTTCTTTAATTATTTCTATAATTTTGAAATTATTTTCTCCAATTTTTTAATTTTGAAATGTATTTTTTCATACACTTTCTACATTTTTAATTTATTTGTCTCAATTTTCAGTTATTTGCATCATTTTTAAATTGGTTTCTTTAATTTTTCAATTTTTTACCAAATTAAAATTTTTAAAATAATTTTTTAACTAATTTACTAAGTCTTTAATTATTTATCTCAAATTTCAATTAATTAAAACAATTATTGTTAATGAATTTTTCAATTTTTCAATTAATTTTGTCAAATTTTCAATTAGTTTCGGTATTTTGTAATTAATTCTCTAAACTTTCAATTATTTATCTCAAATTTTACTTATTTAAACAAATTTATTATTTTTGACATTTTTTAATTATTTATCTAAATTTGTAATTATTTTCATCATTTTATTTCAATTATTCTCTTGGATTTTCAGTTATTTTTAAAGTTCTGGATTCCTTTTCTTTAATTTTGAATTATTATTTATTACTTTTCAATAATTTTCAACAATTTGTAGTTATTTACCCTTTTTTTTATTAATTTGAAAATTTTGTAAATATATTTTGTAATTTTATTTTGCTTATTCTACAATTTTGTCCTAATTAAATAAAATAATCGAAGTTCTACTGAATAAATAATTAATTAATCTATATTTATGAAGGTTTTAAAATACCCTACACGGTTCCCTATTTTTGTAACTTCAGTCCCATATTTCCCCAAAAATATTCTTCATTGTCACTGTAAAGCCTAAAAATAATACACTATTTAGACTAATAAACTAAAATAAAAAGAATATTGGGTTTTCTTTAATCCCATAATAAAAAATGAATATTTTGACACAAATTAATCGTTATTTGATTATTATTAAATGAATGAATATATTAATGTTAAGAAAATAATGACTGACAATAAATAAATCTTAATACTCATAATAAAACACTATAAATTACCTTATTTCTATCTGCTTTTCTTTTGTTTTGCTTCCAAGCACTTTCATTTTTTGTCCTTTTTCTCCCACTTTGCGAACAACTATTATTATTTTCTGACATAACTGTCAAAAAACACGCATTAATATTTCAAAAGGTTTAGTTAACAAAATATTTAACAAACTAATAGTAAAAAAGACGCGGTTGGTAGTCGTTTTATTATAGAGAATAAGCTAGAAGTGTTTGTAAACAAAACCGTCCACACTTCACAGACTGGCTGTTTATATAAATAAAACAACATAAAAGGAGGTAAAAACTAAATTAAAAAAGGTAAGATTCTAATAGAATTTTGACAATAATAAAACAGTTTATTCTTGTTAGATTTAGTTGAAAAAAGGTAAGAAAAATTAAGAAATCAGAAAATGATTAAACTATTTCTTTTTAAATTATAAATATTGTGGAAAACTTAAGTTATACGTATGTACATTCATGCCCGTGCCAGTTTCTCGGTGACGCGCTGACGCGCAAAGACCATTTTTTTTAAAACTACTGTATTTCCTAAAGTTTTAATCTATTCTAGTTGAAACTTTCCAGAAAACTTTATTAAATACTAATACGCAAATGCCTCGCGAGAAGTATTTCCAGATCAGAACGATCGCCATGTTATAAGTCATTGACGCTGGGAAAACGTGTAAACCAGTAGTGCTTTATTTACATTAAAAAATATTTAAACAATGAAGATTTTTTACCTTTCTAATCATTTTGTAGGCTTCCTTGGATCCAAATGAGTAAGCATACCAAGTTTCATTTAATTTCGTTAAGATTTGCCCGAGAAATGACGAGTTATGTTTTAAAAATAAATTAAATTCAGAAATTTTTTGTTTTTTGTTTTTGGCTATTATCTTTAAAACTTGTAGTCCTATAAAAAAATTTATAAAACAAAAAAGTTGCGCAATTTCAATCTCTACAAGGTGGTGTGTTTCAAAATTTAAAATTTCAAATTTTATGTTTGGGTACTTTTTGCAGAGCGCGACTGGCTTGAAAAAAAGCCGTCAAGCGTCGGTCGAGTTATTTGATCCAGGCACTCAATTGTAGAGAATAATTAATAATTAATAGAAATAATTAAGAAATGATGAGAATAATAATTGGAGAAAATATTAAAAATTGAAGAAATAAATTAAAGATTAAAGAATTAAATTTAAATTGTAAGAAAATAATTGATAATTAAAAGAAAAATTACTGAATGACTAAAATAATTGAATATTTGAAAAATTCTTGACAATTGAAAAAGAAGTAAAAAAAGTTCAAAAAATGGCGAGATTAATCGACAATAGAACAAAATTATTGGAAAAATTAAAGATTAATTATAAAATTGAAGGAAAATATTAAGTTTTCAATTAAAAAATGAATAAAATTATAGAAAAAATGTTAGATAATAAATGAAAATTGAAGAAGATAATTAAAGAATTGTATTGAAATTGAAAAAAAATTATGGATAATTGGAAAAATGCGAGAATTATTAAATATTGAATAAAATAATTGAAAATTGAAGAAAATAATTGAAAATGGAGGAAATAAATTGAAATTTAAAGAATTAAATTGAAATGTGAAGAAGATAATTGATAATTGAAAGAAAAATTACAAAATGACGAAAATAATTGAGAAATGAGGAAAATAATTGACAATTGCCAAAAAAATTCGAAAGCTGTTGAGCATAATCGACAACAGAACAATCAGGTAAAAGTCACCGACAATTCAGCAGTTTTCAACTTATTTCAAATAAAATATCACTGATTGAAATCATAAAAATATAGAAATTAATTAAATTAACTTTTTAAAACAACCTTTTATAAAATTCCCTGACTTTTCGTACGCCAAACTGAAAAGAACACTTAGAATTTTGAAAACCTGATTAAATTAAAAAAATATGAAGTACTTCATTTACAAAATTTCTTAAATATTAATATTTTTCTTTTCTACTTTAACTGGACTAATGGGAATATTATCAACCTGTCCATTTTTTAATTTTGTGTGATTTGTGATGTTTTAATAGTCTCCAATATTTTAAGGTTTATTTTAAGTCTTAGAATTCTTATTTCCATATTTATTTTAACCAAATAGTTACTTGTTTTCAATTTTTTCCCCGAAAATTAGAAAATCTTCCCAACTTGTGGATTTATTTCGTAAAGTTTGGAAAAATTCCCTATTTAAAAAAAATGGAAATTATTTTTCAAGATTGGAAAAATTTCCAAGCATAGTGGATTTTTTCCGAAAATTCGTAAATAAATCCCAGAAATTGGTGGAAAAAATTCCAATGTTTCAAGAAAAACTATTTTTATCAAATCATTGGAATTTTTTTCCAAAAAAATTGGAAAATCTTCTACACTGAGAAAAATGGATGTTTACCCTTAACATCTGGATGTTAACGCTTAACATATTTATCATTTAACATAGGGACAGCTATCTAGATGTTCAGGGTTAACATCTAGATATTAAACTTTACTATCTAGATGTTAAAATTTAATATCTTAGATGTTAACCTTTAATATTTAGAGGTTAAGCGTTACTATCTTGTTTTAAACATCTAATTCTAAACATCCATTTTTCTCAGTGTAAATGCGATGAATTTTTTCCCAGAAGTAAAAAATATAAATCCTAAGTCTAGATGAAAATATTTCCGTAGTTCAGAAAAATGGACTTATTCCAAAAAAAATCGGACATTAGTCCTAAAAATTGAAAAATTTCTCAAATAATATAATGGATTTTCTTACAAAGTTCAGAAACGAATCCTACAATAAACCACAATGCTTTTTCTCTTTTTTGGCTTCTGCTTCAGTTTTTCGGTCATTTTCTTCCGTCTCAATAAAAATAATTTTTAATTATTTTATAATTCCAACCAATTAAATACATTCTTTATAATTGAAGTCTAATACTATACTTAGAGACTTATTAAACATCTGAGTTGAAAATAGTGTCTTTAGTAACCTTTTTTTAAAAAAAAAGTGTCATTAGTGGCATTTTTTTCAAAATAGTAGCTAAATAGTGGCATCAGTTGAAAAAAGTGGCAATAGTGGCATGAGTATGAGGCCCGCAGTAGTTTTATATTTCTAGGTACAACACCAGATATTCTATTAATTAATATTAATTTTTTCAACATTTAATCAAACCTTTTTAATTCATTTGTAATCCTTTTTTTTTAATACTAAATTTTCCGAGTCCATTTTGGTCAAATTTTACTGACTATAATCTAAGTCAAAATTATTATTTTGTGCCGTTTTTATTTAAATTGATCGGTAAAACATGTGTGAGGAATCTTGCATTAGACAGTGGGGCAAAATGGACTTTTTGAATCCGAATCACTCTGAAGATCTGAATTTTTATGTAAATTGAATAGATTTTTTTCAATTCTTCATAATGAAATTCACTATATTCTCTTTATTCTAAATAAAAAATTTTATACGTCGGACAAGTCCAAAATATTTATGATAAAAGATTGGAAGCCAAAAATTATTTTCGCGTCGAACATAATGAAATTCTTTTTCCTTAAAATATTGGTTTTAAAATTTGTTAATTAATAAACGTTTAGAAACAGACAGTTTTTGTCTAGTTTTTTAAGTGATTAGAATCCTTTGATAACAATAAATAGATTTAAAAAATTCAAGAATATTAAAGTAATTCTATTCTGGTGGTCCTGCCAAGAGTTTTTCATGATTGTAGCAATCAGTATCGTACAAGTGTACATTCTCAGAAAAGTTTTTTCAGATAAAAAGACAGACCAAATTTTTTTAAATCTATGAATTGTTCTACGAGCAACTCGAATTATTTCAACATGATAAAAAAATTATTAATAGTCATTCTTGCACATAGTGCTGTTTACTTAAGAAAACTAAGACCACTCAAGGTCCATCAGAGACTAACAAAATATGTACTTAGATATCGTTAAATAAACATGCCAGAAACATCGTAGATTTTAAAAAAAGTATTTTTGCCTTAAAATTCAGATCTGCTGTAAGAAATTTGTTGAGAGACACGGTATTGAAGAATGATAAATTATTAGAGTAAAATACTAACTGAAATTAGTAAAATTAATATTTATTCAAATGCAAATTACAGAATATTCATTTTTAAAATGTCAACATTTTATAATCTCTTATTAAATATTTTTAAATGCAGTGAATAGATCGAATGATAAAAGTATGTTGTTTTTTTAGACGAAACGTAGAAAACTTTTATATCTAATGTGAATGGAAGGTTATAGAATTAAAAAAAATTAACGATCAGTTTTAGGGCGTTTCTCGACCCATTCCTTGATTTGCGGGACAGCGAGTACCTTGTCCTTCAATTGTTTCAAATTTTCGTAGCCCTCAAGAATGTCGAATTTAGCCATAAAATTCATATAATCCAAAAGAGCCACAAAAGTCAAATCAGCCATGGTAAGAGAACCACCTACGAAGTAGCCGCCATTCTTTTTCACTTGTTCGTCCAATCGTTTCATAAAATAAGGAATACGCTCCTTCATATCCTTCAACTTCTGTTCCTTGGCTTCAGGATGATTTTCGTAGTTGTATGCGCCGATTTCTAAAATCAGAAATGATTAGTTACAAATTTTAAATACTAAATATTCAATAACGTAGTAAATAGACTAACAAATAGTTTGTAATATTTACAAAATTAATGTTTACTGAACAAAGAATGGTACAGTCCGACAGAGAATTTATTCGTGTATTGAAATGTACACCTTTCTTGTAGATGTTTGTTTCTTTTAAAATTTTAAATTATGTTTATCTCCATTCATTTATTTTTTCTAATTTTTTTTTTTTCAATGAACTTCTGGTAGTTTTAAGTATTTTTCTGAAATTTCTTTAACTTTCTTTTATTTAAAATATATTAACAATAATATGCGTCTTCATGTGAGTTTATAATTAAATATAACATAATTAGTTTTAATAAATAATTTTTTGTACTTCTTGAATAATTGTTTAGAATTTTAATTTTTCGATTAAAAAAACTAGTTTATTCGTCTAGTGCAAAAGCAATACTTGTAAATCTAGTTAATTATAGTAGAAAATGTTATTTAAGACAAGTCTGAAATGCGGCTTGTAAACAGTAAAACTGATAATAAAACTATACGTTAGTAAAGCACAATTAGCTGTAAAGGATGGACATTTGGTCACAGTGCTATCTATTTGTTTTCATTTTTGGTTCAATTTTTCAAGTAAATTGCAGCGATCTAACCTTCCCATTGTCTCACCGCAGAAACGTGTGTTTTTATGAAAATGTAGAGAAAAATGTTACATTAATGTTATATTTCAAGGTAAAAATATAAATTCATATATAATTATATTTTCTTTACAATGTAAACAAATTTCAATTCATCAGTTTTTTCTGCATATTAAATATTGTAAATAAATTTATGTCAAACTCTGAAAACTTTTCTTTTGATCTAAATGATTGTATTTTGATTAAAAAAAAAATCGAAAAATAGGTTATATATTTTACATATGAATTTTAGTAAAACTCGGCTTTTTTGGATTAAAATTAAAGACTTTAAAATTTTTAATATCAACGTTTGCATTTTAAAAATTGCCACATATGCAGAAATGTTAATGAGTCACTCATCAAGCAGGAAAAAATACTTGGTGTTATTTTTATATTATTTTTTAATTTTTATGCTCGATCGGTTTTGAAAAGTCTATCAGTAATTTTTATTTACAAAAACAGAGAATTGTTTTTCACAAACTAATAAATTATTAACAATAAATTCAGCTGTAATTGCGGAATAGGTTGAAGTATTATTTTAAAAATGAAAATTAAAACTTTTCAAGTGATGCAACATAACCTCAAAATTCCCCAAACGAGGGTTAAATACAATATAAATATTTTAACACAAAAGATATAAAAAACATGTGAAATTTGAAAAAAAATTTAAATCTCTCTAATTAAATTATGTACAATTATTAAAATTATTTTGTTTAGGTTATTGAAGGAGGTAATTACGATGTAGATATGACTGTAAAAGCGCCCGATAATAAAATTCTTTACACTCAAGAAAAAGCAAACTTTTATAGTCAAAGCTTCACATCAACAATGTCAGGACCCTATGAAGTATGTTTTAGTAATGAATTTTCCACATTTTATAACAAAGTCGTTTACATGAATTTCTATATAGATGACGAACTACCTTTATTTTGGAATGATCAACAAGCCAATGCAACGACTGAGGTAAATTTTAAAATTTTACTTATTAATTCATCAAGATTGAAAATACGTAGGGGAGACGGCACAACAGTAGATAGTCAAAATTTCAAACAGATGTAATTATTTTAGACTGAAGTAATTAATTAAATGTTTAACACTAAAATGGAGCTAATCTATTCAATTAATTAATGCAATTAAAAAAATGAGCCTAAAACTAACCACTTATTTAATATAAGCATTTTCATCATATGATAAAGATTTAAATAAAAAAGTACCTCCTGCCAACAGTGGATAATCCTTTCCAATTTAAAGAATGTAAATTGTGGAACAACTTTTTACCCATAACACATTTCCTTTATAAGTAATCTTAAGAAAAAAAGAAATTTGTCTATATAAAAGTTGTATATTCTTGAATAATTAAAGAGGTTCTTCCCATTGACATAATCTCAAAATAAAAAATGTATTTTTGGACCAAATAAAAATATTATTAAAGTTAATCTAAATTTGGAAGGTTACAGTTGAACATTTTTCATAAAAAATTAGGTTGTGCGAAAATTTGTTGTAAAGTAATAATTATTTAACATTTTCAGGGTGGACACTTTTTTTATGAAATTAAATTCCCGGTTAATTTTTACAGATTTTCGAACAATTAAAATTTACACATTATTATAAAATTTCATCTTAAAAAACCAAAGAATAATTATAAAATTTTAAGATAATTTTTGATAATTGAAAAATTGTAGGAAATAATTAAAAATTGCGGAAAATAATTAATAATTGGAGGAAATAGTTGAAAAAGTGAAAAAAAAAACAATTAAAAAAAATAAATAAACAAGAAATATTAAATTTAGAGAAAATAATTGCAAATTTAAAAATTAAGAAAATTATAGGAATAATTGTTGCAAACAATTGCACATTTAATAACTGGATTGAAAATTGAAAAAAATAATTAACATTGAAAAAAATTGAAGATAGCAATTAAAAATTGAAGAAAGCAATTAAAAGTTGAATGGAATTAAAATTTAAAAAATATACTTAAAAATTGAAAAAAAGTAATTGCAAAAAGCCGAGAATTAATTGATATAGAAGAAAACAGTTGAAAATTGAAGAATGGATTTAAAAATTAAAGATAATAACTGAACGACTGTATTGAAAATTAAAAAAATTTAATGATAATCGAAAAAAATAATAGAAAAAAGGTGATAATTTTTTAATAACAAAGAAAATAATTGAAAATTGAAAAGTGAAATTTAAATTTGAAGGAAATAACTGAAAATTGAAGAGAATAGTTCTAGAATTTAATAATTGAATTGGATTTTTAAAACAATTTTTATGAGTGAAAAAATCATTAAAAAAATCCGAGAATTATATAATATTGAGGAATTAATTGAAAATCGATCAAAATAATTGAAAATTAAAGAAAATATTTGAGAATTGAAGAAAATAATTAAAAATTGAAGACATAAATTTGAAATTAGAGGTAAATGGAAATTTCAGGGAAATAATGAATAATTACAAGAAAAATTGCAATATGACGAAAATAATTAAATATTGGCGAAAATAATTAACTATTGAAAAAAAAAATTATTGATTGAAAAAAAAAAAAAATCGAAAAATTGTGAGAATAATCGACATTTGAAGAAAAACAAATTTAAATAATGAATAATCATAAAATTGAAGGAGAATAATAAGTTGTAAATTAAAAATTGATAAAAATTATTGGAAAAAGTTGTAGTAAATAAATGAAAATTGAAAAATTGTATTTAAATTTTAATAAAATAATTGATAATTGAGAAAATTCGAGAATTATTGAATATCGAATAGAAAATAATTAAAAAACGAAGAATGTAATTGAAAATTGAAGAAATTAATTGATGCAATTGAAGAAAATAATTAAAAACTAAAGAAATAAATTGAAGATTAAAGAATTAAATTGAAATTTTAAGAAAATAGTTGATAATTGAAAGAAAAATTACAAAATGACTAAAATAATATTAATTTTAAAGAAAATAATTGAGAAATGAAAGAAAAATTCAAAAACTGTCGACGATAATCGACAACAGAACAAAATAATTTAAAAAAATTAAAGAAGAAGAATTATAGAAAATTATAGAAAAAATTATGGATTTATTTATTAATGAAATTAAAATTATATGAACTGGTATATTTGTAAATTTAAATTTTAATTAATTTAAATGCACGTTCTAAGAAGTATCTGATTAAATCAAAAGAAATTTTTTAGAAAAATTAAAGTTTTTAAGGATATGTTTTGTCAAATAAAATAAATAAATAAAAAAATCCATGAAGAAGCGTTAAAACTTTGTTAATGAGAAAAAACTTTGAAAAAATTGTTTTAAAAATTAAGGAAACAAATAATAAATAAATTTCTTTAAAAAGTGGAAAATTAAATAAAAATAAATTAAACATTTTGAAAAAAAAATATATTTTTAAAAAATAGAAAAGTGATGATAAACTGAGAAAATTATTATAACTTCAAATTTACATAAAAGAAGAAGGACAAAAAAGTCTTTAAAACATTATAAAAATTAAGAAATTATAAAAAAGTATAAATACAAAATAAATATTATGAAAAAATACAAATTATAAATTAAAAATGAACGAAATTATTAAAAATTTAAAAATGACTTAATTCAATTATAAGAGAATATTTAATCTAGAAAAAGAATAAAAAATTATTTTTATTCCCAAAATGAAGAAACTTTAAAAATAAATTGGTACCAACTTTAAGAAAAAGGAAAATTCGTTTAAAACATTAATTTTTTTCAAACAACTCTAACAATAATTCTTTTTTATTTTAAATCATAAAATCTTGGAGTTTTATGAAAGAGTAAATAAATTTGCGGAAAATAAACAAAATCTAAAGAGAATTAAATAAATTAACAAGAAAGGAGTGAATAGGAAAAAAAATTATAAAATTGAAGAAAAAATAGAATTTTCCACTCAAGTATGAAAATAAATCAATTAAATTAAATTAATTAAAATTAAAGAAAATCTATAAAAGGAAAAAAAATTTTGAAAGAAGGAAAAATTCATTATAAAGTTATAAAATTAGAAAACGTAGTAAATATTTGAAGAAAAATAAAATGAAATATAAACGAATTAATTTTTGACTATTGAAATTTAAATGTATTAAAATTAAAAAGTTTGAATAAATTAAAGTTTCATTTAATTGGTGTTTGGGATTTTTTTTTAATCAGAATATTTAACCTCTCAAATTTTCATTTGTCAGAATGTTTAAATTTTCGAATATGTAGGTATTTCTCAGAAATTGTATTTATCAGATTCATTATTTGTCCGAACATTTAACTAACCGAAACTTTATTTACCAGAGTCTTAAACTTTCTAAATACATAAAATCGCATTTTTCCAACACAAGGAACGTAGAGTTCCTAAAGGAGAGATCTGATTGGCTGGTAATCTTTCCGGAAATATTACCGGCCAATCAGCAGGCTCTTTTAAAAATTCTACATTCCGTGTGTCGGGTAAATGCACATTCTTGAATAAATTGAATAATTTGAATAATTTGTTTGGACAAATGAAAATTCGAGAGGTTAAATATTCTATACTATTTTTTTTTGTATTTTCTTCATTGATTCTTTGGTTTACTTTTACATGATTTGTCTGATAATTCTCCACTTTTTGAATTATGTTGTTATGGCATATTTTGATACTTCTTTTTATAACTCAAACTATCTTATTGCATTTTTTTAAACGTTTGTTGCTACACTAAAATGGCTTTAACGATTTCAGGTGACAACGTCAGTATTTAAAATCCAAAAAAACTTGATAACATTAAAGGAACATCATGCACATAATAGCCGATATAAAGTAAGGGATTACATGAGATCACACAAATTGAATAATACGATATTTTGGTGGTCAATTCAAGAGACTCTAGTGATTATAATGATCAGTCTCGGACAAGTGTATATTCTCAAAAAAATTCTTTTCGTTAAATGAGCAAACGTTTTAAAATTATGACATATTTGTATTGTTTAAAGTCTCACCAAGAAAAATTCTTATGTAGAAAATATAAAAACGTAAACGTTTGTACAAGAAATCTAATTACAGAAAATATCTAAACTCATATTAGATGCAAATAATTTTGAGTAAGATATCAAATTAAGTAAACGACGAACTTCAAAGTTTCTTAAAATTATATTCTAGTAGATTGAAATGTTAAAAGCATTTCCCAGTGTGGAGCTTTTGAAAAAATAACAAAATAAACTTCGTAAAAATATTGTCGCCTGTTTTTCTAAATAAAAAAATGTACGTATGAATGTATGTGTATGTGTGTGTTTTTTTTTAGATCTACTTTTGTCTAAACATAAATCATGACTACAAAAAAAAAAAAAAATATATATAAATTATAATAGTTTTTGAATAATTATTAAGAAGTTTCATTTTCCGATAAGATAAACCAGTTTGGGACGATATTTCTAAACAGTGAAACTCTGATAATATTTTGCCACTTTAGTAGAACACAACAAACTGTAAATGATGGACTATTGGTCACTGAGTTACCTATTTCTTTTCATTCTAAATTCAATTTTTCGAATAAATGGTGCTGAATTAACTGTCGAATTGGACAGCGGCAAAAAGGAGTGTTTTTATCAAAACTTAAACAAAAATGAGAGATTCGTGTTGTATTTTAAGGTAAAATATACATTGTATTAGTTAATAATAATTTTTTCATTAATTAAACAAAAAGAACTGTTTGTGTGTATTTTTATATTTTTTAAATAAATATAATTTTTAGTGATTAACACTTTAAATTCCAATCGATGATTTTAAAGGATCTAAAAATTGGTTTCAATGTGTTAGAATTTATGTGAAAGTAAAGTATTATTAAAGTACAAAAACTAATATTTCTTTGAAATTTTCTATTTTTAAAATGTTAATAGCTCTGGATATGATAGTAGAATGTTTACTTGCAGGTCAAATAACGAGTCTTAGAAAAGGCGATAAAAAAAAAAAAAAAAAACATTCTTACGAACATTACAAGAAAAACATTGTCAAAAAGTGTTCTTTCAGACAATTTAAAACTGAAACAATTAAGTTAAGATTTATCGATTAAATTCTATGACATAGTTTTATGTCCACCAGTAAGAACTACAATTTTAAAAAAATCCATCTCCCCTATTTGATAGAATTCTTAAAACCTCGAATTTTTTATTTCTTCAAAATTGCAAAAGGACAAAAAACATCCGACATCCAGCCAATTGTGATTTCAGACAAAAGGAAATTTGACGTTTTAAAAATTATATTTAATAACAATTGATGCAAATAAAAATGTCGGGCAAATGAAAAATAAAAATTCGGTTAAATTTGAATTCTTTTGAACAAAAAGTAGGTTTAAAAGAAATTGAGTGGACTTTCTATTTTCTTTCTATTTCGAAGAAAAAAATTTTAATTAAAAAAAACAAAAATCATATTTTGTCAAATTAATTGAAAAATAACGAAGAAATTAAAAAATAATTAATAAATGATGAAACTAATTTGGTATAGAAGGAAATAATTAAAAATGAAAAACTTTTATTTTAAAACATTAAATAAAATAATTGAAATTTGCAGTTTTTGAATTTAAAATGTAGGGGAAAAACCAAAAAGTAATGAAAGTAATTGGAAATTGAAGAAAATTTGTGAAAAATGGTAAAAATAGATGAAAATTAAAGAAAATAATTAAAACTTGAGAAAGTAATTAAACAAATTACATAAAATATTTTAAATAAAGGAAAGTTAAACAAAATTTGAGAAAAATACTTAAAACTTTCAGAAGTTCATTGAAATAAAAGAAAATAATTAAAAGTTAGAGAAAATAAATTAAATAAGATAAACATAATTTAAAATTAAACAGAACAAGTTTTAATTAAAGAGAAATAAGCAAAAACTTTTTGGCAATTATGAAAAAGAACGAGAAAAAGAACGAAAGTAATTGAAAATTGAAGAAAATAATATAAATAATGAAATAATTTAAAAGTCAGATAAATAGTTACAATTTTTTGAAATTATGAAACAAATGTAAAGAATTGAAAATTGAAGAAAATAAATTTTGGAAAATAATTGAAAAATGTTTTAAATTTTAAAACTTGACGTAAATAATTAAAATATGATACAAACAATGATAAGTTGTAAAAAATTAATGACATTTAATTGTGATGGTTGAAAAAACTACAGAATTTTTTTTAAATAAAGAAAAAATAATTGAAATTTGAAAAAAATACATGAAGAATAAAAAAATTGAAATTCTGATAACGAATGAAAATAATTAAAAATTGAAGATAATATTTGAATTATCAGAAAAATACTTAAAAATCTTAGAAAATAATTTTAGAAAATGAGAATAATAATTAACAATCCAGAAAAATAATTGAAAAATGATAAAACTAATTAAAACTTGAAAAAAATACTTGAAATATGCTGAAAATAATTACTTAAAAAATTTTAATTAAAGAAAATAATTAAATTCAAATTTCAAAATATTTTCTGATAAAGAGCGTCAAAATCAATAAAATAACAGGGACTAAGGCTAACTTCACTTCAGTTTTTAAAACGTGGACAGAAAAAGATGAATAAATATCAATACTAACTAAATTCTCTTCAGAGTTTAAAACGTGGGTAGAAAAAGATGAATATTTATTTATAAATTAAATAATTAAAGATTATTATTTATTTTTTTTATTTTTTATTTATTTATATTTTTACAAATATAAATACTAACTAACTTCAGGAGTTTAAAGAGATTATTATTATTTAATTGTAATTGTAGACTTGTTATCTTAAATATATTCTGCAATTCTTTCAATTATTTATTTATAAATTTCTATTATTTTCTTCAATTAATATTATATTTTTATTAAATCAATTTATTTTTCAATTATTTTTGATTAATTTTTTAATTTTATTTATCTCAAATTCTAGTTAATTTTTCAATTTACAATTATTTTCATCATTCTGCAATTATTTTCTTTGATTACAAATATATGTTGTAATTTTTTCAATTATTTTTAAAAAACTAAAATTATTTCCTTTAATTTTCTTCAATTTTTATTCCTTTGCAAATATTTTCTCGGATCTTTTATTATTTTTCTCAAATTTTAATAATTTTCTTTAATTTTCAATTATTGTTATCGTTCAAATTCGTAATTATTGTTATTATTCAAATCAATTTCTTCAATTTTTAATTATTCTCAAACTTCATTCCTTTAATTTTTTCAATTTCTTTAATTAATTAATTCTTTAATTTCATTCCTAAATTTTCAATTTTTAATCTCATTTTCCAATTATTTTTTTCAATTTTTATTTTCTTTTATCTGTTCTGCAATTATTTTGTCCACTTTTTAATTATATAAATTAATTATTTTTCAATTAATTTCCTAAATTTCCATTTATTATCTCAAATCTTAGTTATTGCATCCACTTTTTAATGTTTTAATCATTCTACAATTATTTTTTTTCATTTGCAATTATTTCCACAATTTTTATATTATTTTGAATATTTGTTGATTAATTCCGAAAATTTAAATTATTAATCTCAAATTTCCATTATTTTCGATTATTCCCATAATGTTGTAATTATTTTTCTGAATTTGAAATTCTCGAAATAATTTTGTAATAAGGTACTTTCATTCACTTCACTAATATTCTGTATTTTTTAAAATTATTTTTCTAAAATTGCAATTAATATCTACAAATTTCAACTATTTTTATCATGTTTCAAAAGCTTTCTTCAATGAATCTGATTATTTTTCAATTTTTCCCCTAAATTTTAAATTCACAATTTCCGCAAAGTTTCAATTATTTTCTTTAATTTTTTCTTTCAGTATAAATTATTTCTTTCAATATCAAATTAGTTTCGCTATTTGTTATTTAACTTTCAATTTGTAATGTCAAATATATATTTTTTTTTTTCGTTTAGGTTGTTGAAGGTGGTGATTACGATATAGATTTAACTATAAAGGCGCCAGATGAAACATTTATTTATAATGAACCGAGAGTACATAAAGACACTAAAGCAGTGACCTCACTAATAGCAGGACCCTACGAAATCTGTTTTAGCAATGAATTTTCTACATTTACCGCCAAGCTCGTTTATTTTGAATTAAATAAAGATGATGATCTGCCTTTCTCAAGAAATATTACTACAATGTCTGAGGTAAATTTCAAAAACTAATTCTGGATATTCTCAAGAAGCATCTTAGATCCATAATCGAATAACACAATTGATTATTGGTAAATTATTGATCGAGATCGCTGAACTAATAAACTTTGTTTAATGATTTCAGGCGTTAACGTCCCTAGTAAAAATCCATAAGAACATAAAACATTTATCAACTTCTAGAATGCTCAATGGTATGTATAAAGTAAGGAATCACCTGAGAGTAAACAGACTGAACAAAAGGATATTTTGGTGGTCTTTGCAAGAGACTCTAGCGATTTTAATAATCAGTATTGGACAAGTGTACATCCTCAGAAGATTTTTTACAAATAAAAATCAAGGTCAGAAATTTGTAAAAGTGTGAATTAAAACTAAAAGTTACATTCAGAAAAAGGTTGTCAAAATTTAATATAATATTTAATATACTTAATATACTTAAATCTAATTTAGTTAATTTAATATAATTTAATATACAATTATGAAATCGTAAGGTATTAAATTTTGAAAACATTCGTTTTTCCATGTGTATTTAAAAAAAAATTGGATAAACTTTGGCAAAATATGTGTCAATTTGATGTATTTGTTCCTCAGACTTTTTTTTAAAAATAAGATTTGATCTGTAACAGTAATTAATAAAGGAGTAATAAAAATGTGAAATACTCACTTGAACGAAGATCATGAATGGTTTCGATAGTAGCGTCGATTTCATACGCTTCTAAGTCATTTTTGCCACCAAGGCCGTGCTGCTTGGCAAAATAACGACAAATGGCATTCGACTGGTGCATCTGCTTTCCGTCTACTTCAAGAACCGGAACTTGTCCATAAGGCATCTCTAAAAAATAAGAAAAATTTTATAATAAAAAAAATTTTCAATTATTTTACGAAGCAGTGGCGTAACTGTTAACCTTAATATATCTTTTTTTTTAAATTCCAAAAACCTTACTAATTGTAGAAATTTATAGTTTGACTAAACTTGTGTTATTAACCATTATAAATATTTTAAATATAATATTCAAAAATAAATTTATATAAGTAAATAAATGAAATAAATATTTATTATGGACGAAATTTAAAAGATTTTAGAATTAAAAAAAAATTGAAGAAAATAATGGAAATTAAATAAAATAAATTATAAATTTTGCAAATTGAAAAAAAATGAAATCAATTAAAAATTTGGGAAAATAATTAAAAAAATCATAGACATGTTTTAAAAATAAAGTGATTTAAATTTAAAAAAAAAATAGTTCAAATCTTAAAAATAAATCATTGATAAAAATTGAATAATGGAAAAGTAGAGAAAATTATTAAAAATTGAAAAAAATGCTTGAAAAGTAAAATGAATTTTAAAATTGAAAAAAAATTAAAATTTGAGAAAATAATTGAATAAGTTACATAATATTTTTTGAATAAAAGAAAGTTGAAGAGAATTTCAGAAAAATACTTGAAACTTTTAGAAGTTCATTGAGAAAAGAAAAAAATACTGAAAAATTAGAGAAAATAAATGAAGGAAGATAAAGATAATTTAAAATTGAAGAGAAAAATGTTTAATTAAAGAGAAATAATGAAAAACTTGTTGAAAATTATGAAAATGAACAAAAGTAATTGAAAACTGAAGAAAAAAATAAAAAAATAATTGAAAATTAAATGCAAAATAATTAACAAAAAAAAAAAAAATTATAAAATAATAATAAAAAAAAAAAAAAAAAATTATAATTATTTAATTTGTTAAAATTATATTTTTAATATAATTGTCAGATAAATAGTTTTAAATTTTGAAAATTATGAATCAGATGAAAATTTTTTTTAAATAAAACAAAAATAATTGAAATTTAAGAAATATACATGAAGATCTTAAAAATTAATTGAAAAAAATTAGAATAACTAAAAGCTGGAAAACTGAATTGAAGAAAGCTAAAAATAATTGAAATTTACGATAATTAAAAAAAAAGTTGGGATGAAAACAAATGAAAATTATTAAAAATTGAAGAAAATAATTGAAATTTTAGAAAATTACCAATTCAGGAAAATAATTCAAAAATGATAAAATTAATTCAAAAATGAAAAAAATAATTGAAATATGCTGAAAATAATTTAAGATAGAGAAAAATAATTAATTAAACGTGATTAGAATTGAAAATAGTAAATAAAATTTGACAGAAATAATTGAAAAAATAATAGAATATATGTTTAAAAAAATAAATAATCTTAAGATTACTTACAATTTTTTAATTAAAGATCATAAATAAAAAATCGGAAAGAAATAATCGAAAATTGATGCAAATAATTAAAATTTCAGATAAATAATTGCAATTTTGTAAAATTATGCAAAAATAATGAAAATAATTAGAAATTGAAGAAAAAATACAGATTTTATTGTTAAGCAAAAGAAAATAACTGAAAGTCGTTTAAAACATGAAAAATTGAAGACAATCATCTTTTAAGTTCGAGATAATAACTGAAAATTTAGGAAATTAATTGAAAAATAATGAAAATATTAAAAATGGAGAAAATAATTGCAAAATAATAAAAAGAAATGAAAATTGAACAAAATAATTGAAAATTTAGATATATATTTGAAATTTCAGAAAATTAATTCAGAAATTATGAATATGATTAAAAATTAAAGATAATAATTGCAAAATAACAAAAATAATGGTAAATTTTAGAAAAATTATTTTAATTTTGCGATGAATAATATAAAATGTAGGAATAAATAATGCAATTTATTTAATGTCGAGGGAAAAATAATTAAAATTGAAAAAGTGATTGAAAATACACTAAGAAAAATAATTGAAATTTTTGAGAAAGGTAAATTTAAGATTTACAGAAACAAATTAAAAATAATTAAGATAATTAAAAATTGCAGGAAATAATCGAAAAATGATAAAAATAGTTTAAATTTGTAGTTTAAGTAATTGAAATTTTAATAGATAAGAATTATTAGAAATTGAAGACATTTTTAAATCACTTTAAATTTAATATATTTGAAATGTGGATTAATCGAACTTTTAATCAATGCAAGTTCACATTAACTGAAATTTAAAGAAATTAAAATTGTTAGGAATTGAAAATTTGAAAACATTTTAAAAAGGTGAAATATGATTTACAATTTTAAACTTAAAAAACAACAGAACACATGAATGAATGAATGAATGAAACTTGTAAGTTATTATATATAATTGAAAAGTATAATCTTGAATTTGAATCTCAGAAAAAAATTGAAATAAAATGTTTTCCCTGAAAAAAATCTGGCAAGTGAAAAAATATTAAATAAGTCAACAAGTTTTAAATAATAAGGGAAAAAAAAATTTGCAAGAAATAATAATTAAGAATTAAAAGAAACAATTAATAATAAAAAAAATAATTAATAATGGAAAGAAATAATTGAACAATAACAAAGATATTTGACAATTAGAAACAAAATTAAAAAAAAGGAAATATTAATCGACAATTGAACAATAATTAAAAACATTGAACAGTGGTTATTGAATTCAAAGAATATAATTGAAAATTGGTCAACTATTGGATAGAAAATCAAAAAAATAATTTAAAATTGAAGTTATTGAATATTGAAAAAAACTATTGAATATTAAAGAATGGAATTGAATGTCGAAAATTATAATTGAGAATTAAAGAAAATAATTCAAGAATTGAACAATGGGATTGAAAGTAGAAGAAAATAAGTTATAATTGAAAAAAAGAAATTGAACAACCCAGGAATTATAGAATTTGAAGAAAATAATAAAAATTGAAGAATGTAATTGTAATTTGAAGAAATTAATTAAAAATTGTAGAAAATAATTTGAAATTGAAGAAAATAATATTTTATAAAAATTGTTGAATAATAATTGATGAATTGAATTGAAATTTCAAAAACCTAATTGATAATTTATTTATTTATTTATAAAAATATACGGGTTAATAACCCATTTTACAAAATTTGATACAAAAATTATAAACTTAAAATTATTATAAGAAAAAAAAAGAAAAAACCAAAATGCTAGACCTTAATTTTCTTTTAAAATTGTAGCAGATGAATTCCACGTCAACTCATCATAGAGATTTTATCGACCTAGTGGGATTTTGATAATATTCTCTGTAATTACTCCTTAGATGAAAAGAAAAATTCCCACCAAATATTTTTGGAAAATTTTAAAAATTGATTGAGATATAAGACTTTGGTTTTTTTAACAGATTTTTTTTAAAAAATTCATAACTTTTGTTCTATTTATCCGATTTAAGTTTTCTTTGCGGGAAATTATTCACAAATTAATGCCTTTTAAAATAAAAAATATTGTGAATGTGAAAAAAAAAGTTTGCTATTTTTTTGAGAAGCTTAAAAATTAAAAATCGCCATTTTGAAAATATTGGGTCTTAAATTTTTTTCATTTTTGTACCAAATGTGACCTTACATGTGCTCTACAAGACCTATAAGTTTCATCGTGGGACTGCCATAAGTTTTCAAGAAAAATAATTATCTCTATTGTAAAATTTTGGATAAGGTATCGTCAGCAATCAGCAAGACGTATATGTATATGTACATTACTAGCGATGTTTATTTGTTATTAACCTTTAGAGAAAAATGACAAAAGTTCTTATATTTTGAGTGTATACAGATTACAAGATTTAACAGTTTTCGGCTATTTATTAGAAGTTTTTACTATATATTGTTTAATTTGACTGTTAAAAGTAAGTGATATATGCACTTGTGTTTTTCGATGAAGGAGGATTATGTAGTTACATTGAAAGAAATATATTTTGGACATCTAGATAATATCATTGAATCGTAATGTAAGATTTTTTAAGTTCTGTATATACAATACATATTTGTCCCGCTTGTAAAGATAAATTTGTCACAACTATATGTATTTTTTTCCAGATTTTTGAAAATTCGTATCCCTTTAATTCCTATAAATATTTTAATACTGTTTGAGAACGTATATTTGAGAATGTCTTTTAAGAAGTGTTTAAATTCTTTTGGCAAACCTAATCATAATGATTTCCGAAAAAATCTACGTAATGTGCCTTAAAGCTTATGTGAAAAATATCCAAATTTAAATAAAATAGATTTTATTTGTGATAATTGCCGTAAAAACCTAATTCAAGAAAAAAATTTTGTTCCAAATTTGCCCATAAATATTGAGATAAATCTAACTGAGGCTGAAGATAATATGGATGTTGACAGTGATTCTTCTACTACAGAAACTTTGCAAAATGATTATGAAATATCAGAATGGGATAAAAAGGAAGCGATTTTATCCTTAAATACTTGCTTGAGGCTACTTGGGGACAAAGAAATAGATTTTTTAAAATTAAAAACAAACAATGAAAAATCTGCTGCTTTGAAACAAATTTGTGAATCTTTACGTTGCAAGCTATTTGACTTAATTAATGTAGAGAGCGATAATGATGAAATTTTACGACATTTGAAATTTAATTTTAAGAAAGCTGAATTGAACAAAAAGCAACAAATCACAATTTTGACTATTCTGCCCGAAACTTGGTCAATTGGAAAAATTAAGTGTGAGTTTGGTTCTTCAGATCATATGGCTCGTGTTGCTAAAAAGTTATTAGAATCGACCGGCTTTTTGTCAAGTCCTGATCCAAAAGCCGGAAAAACTTTATCAGATGAAACAGTTACGTTTATTCAAAATTTTTTTAAAGATGATAATAATAGCCGTGTAATGCCGGGTAAAAATGATTGTGTAACCACGAAAGTTGATGGAAAAAAAGTCAAACTTCAGAAACGCCTCGTTTTATGTAATTTAAGAGAATTGTTTGTTGCATTTCAAGAAGCAAATCCTGAGGTAAAAGTTGGATTCTCTAAATTTGCTGAATTAAGACCGAAAGAGTGCGTTTTAGCAGGAACAAGTGGAACCCACAATGTCTGTGTTTGTGTCTATCATCAGAATGCAAAACTCATGTTTTTGGGTGGAAAAATAGCGGAGTTAAGTCAATCTAATTCTTTGTCATTTCCCACTGCTAAACATTGGTTGGCTCAACAAATTTGCAATCCTCCTCAAATCAGTTGCTATTTCAATGATTGCGAAAGTTGTCCCGGTGATGAAAATCTTAAGCTTTTACTAGAAAAAGCATATATACAGGAGTGTATTGAAGAAATTACATTCAAACAATGGTTATCAACAGATCGCTGTGATTTACAAACTGTAATCAAACCAGTGGATGGATTTATTCAAGATTTCGGTGATCACATGAAGAAACTTCTTCGGCATGATTTTATTGCCAAACAGCAAAGTGGGTATTTAGATGAAATGAAAACCGATTTGAAAGTAGGTGAACTTCTGATTCTAATGGACTTTGCAGAAAATCATTCCATTGATTATCAAGATTCATCACAGGGACATCATTGGTCTAAAACTCAAGTTTCGATTCATCCTTTCGTGGTATATTATCGTACTTCTAATGGAGATTTGCAACACATTAGTTTCGCTATTATATCAGATATAATGGAGCACAATACTATTGCCGTACATCTGTATAAAAAAAAATTAATAGCTTTCTTAGGCGAAAAGGGAATACCGATGAATGAGATATCTTACTTCACAGATGGTTCAGCAGCACAATACAAAAATCGTAAAAACTTCGTCAATCTCATTTACCATAGAGATGATTTTGGTTGTCCAGGAAAATGGCATTTTCATGCGACATCCCATGGTAAAGGACCTTGTGATGGAATATGAGGAATCATCAAAAGAACTGCTGCTAGAACAAATCTTCAACGGCCTTATAATAATCAAATTACTTGCGCTCACGAACTATTCGAATGGGCTAAAGTCCACTTAAAGGAAATTTACGTTGAATTTTGCAGTAAAAATGAATACGAATTAGAAGAAATTTTATTAAGTGATCGATTCAAGAATTCCATTACGATTCCTGGAACACAAAAAATACATGCCGTTATTCCGTTTTCAAAAACGGAAGTAATGACGAAAATCTTTTCCAGTTCAGAGGAATATGACGTAGTACCTGTCTTAAAAACTTCAAAAAAGAAAACAATTCGCAAGCCTCGTAAAGTTTCTAGCAAAAATGTAACAAATTAGATGTTAAAATGACTACACGCAGTGATGTTATCAGGTAATAAAGCTATTAATTATCGCTTTGCACTTTAATACTTATAAATAATAATAATATTAATAATTTAAATAATGGTATTCACGCACCGCTTTGTACTTAATTATTTTTCTTAAAAACTTATGGCAGTCCCACGATGAAACTTATAGGTCTTGTAGAGCACATGTAAGGTCACATTTGGTACAAAAATGAAAAAAATTTAAGCCCCAATATTTTCAAAATGGCGATTTTTAATTTTTAAGCTTCTCAAAAAAATAGTAAGTTTTTTTTTTCACATTCACAATATTTTTTATTTTAAAAGGCATTAATTTGTGAATAATTTCCCGTAAAGAAAACTTAAATCGGATAAATAGAACAAAAGTTATGATTTTTTTAAAAAAAATCTGTTAAAAAAACCAAAGTCTTATATCTCGATCAATTTTTTAAATTTTCCAAAAATATTTGGTGGGAATTTTTCTTATCATCTAAGGAGTAATTACAGAGAATATTATCAAAATCCCACTAGGTCGATAAAATCTTTATGATGAGTTGACGTGGAATTCATCAGCACGCAGTTTACAAACAAAAGCATTTACAGACACATAATTGAAAGTAAGCTTATCTGTTAGTATGTTCGCTTCTTTACGCAGTCTATATACCATGGAGTTTTCCATAAAATTTGTTTTTGCAACCGGTAAAACATATAATGACTGACTTCTCAATAGTTTAACTGGCTCTTGCAATTCTAATAGATCAGATAATTCTGAGCAATCTATAAGACCGTTTATTAGTTTAAATAAAAATAACATATCCGCAATTATATATCGTTTTTAAAGTAATGGAATTTTAAGAAAAAAATATTGAAAAAAGCCGAGAATTATTATAGAAGAAAATAATTGAATATTAAATTAAATAATTAAAAATTGATGAAAATAATTGAAAATTAAAGAAAATAATTAAAAATTGAATTAAATAATTGGCAATTGAAGAAAATAGTAGAAAATGGAAGAAAATAATTGAGAAATGAAGAAATAATTTGAAATAATGAAAATAATCCAAAGTTGAAGAAAATAATTGAGAATTGTAGAAAATAATTGGAAATTGAAGAAAATAATTGAAAATTAAAAAGAATAATTGTCAGTTGAAGAAAATAATTGTGAATTTCTGAAAATTGTTGAATAATTGAAGAATTGAATTGAAGCTTCAAGAACGTAATTGAAAATTGAAAAAAAATATTGAAAAAAGCCGAGAATTATTGATTATAGAAGAAAGTAATGGAAAATTGGAGGAGTTATTGAGATGTGAAATAAATAAATGATAATTGAAAAAAATAGTTGAAAAAAGTCGAGAATTATTGAATATTAAATTAAATAATTGAAAATTGAAGGAAATAATTGAGATCTGAAGAAAATAATTAAAAATTGAAGAAAATAATTGAAAATTGAATCAAATAACACCGGCACACAAAAAAAAATAATTTGGAGTGCTAAAGATCAGACTAGTCAATTCTTACGTATTTTGGATCGCTGAATCCGAAACCGGGGTCGGTTTTCAAAAGTTAGCTGTCATTTGTTTTCTAACCTCAAAAAACCACAAATTTAAGTTTAACCTGTTGTAGTATCTATAAAAGCTGTCGAAAAAATATGAATCCCAAACTATTGTAAACTGTGAAGTATCACCTTTAATTTAAGCCCAGAAAACTTAAAAAATATTCAGTAGTTCTCGAGATATGATTCAAAACGTGCAAGCATTTTTCCCTTAAAAGTCAAACAAATCGTGACTTAACATGAAAATTATGGTTTTTTAGAAAAATATGCTTTAACCTTTTGACTTATATCTCGGGAACTACTGAATATTTTTTAAGTTTTCTCAGCTTAAATTAAAGGTAATACTTCAAAGTTTACAATAATCTGAGATTCATATTTTTTCTACAGTTTTTATACACGCTACAGCAAGTTAAACTTAAATTTTTGGTTTTTTGAGGTTAGGAAACAAATAAGAGCTAACTTTTGAAAACCGACTCCGGTATCGGATTCAGCGATCCAAAATGCGTAAGAATTGATTAGTCTGGTATTTAGCACTCCAAATTAATTTTTTTTTGTGTGCCGGTGTAATTGGCAATTGAAGAAAATAGTAGAAAATCGAAGAAAATAATTGAGAAATGAAAAAATAATTTGAAATAATGAAAATAATTCAAAGTTGAAGAAAATAATTGAGAATTGTAGAAAATAATTGGAAATTGAAGAAAATAATTGAAAATTAAAAAAAATAATTGTCAGTTGAAGAAAATAATTTGAATTTCTGAAAATTGTTGAATAATTGAAGAATTGAATTGAAGCTTCAAGAACGTAATTGATAATTGAAAAAAATATTGAAAAAAGCCGAGAATTATTGATTATAGAAGAAAATAATTGAAAATTGAATCAAATAATTGTCAATTAAAAAAAAAAATTTAGAGTTGAAGAAAATAATTAAAAATTGATAAAAATAATTAAAAATCGTAGAAAATATTTCAGAATTAAAGAAATTAATTAGAAATTGATGGAAATAATTGAAAATTGAAGAAAATAATTGGCAATTGAAGAAAATAGTAGAAAGTCGAAGAAAATAATTGAGAAATAAAGAAATAATTTGAAATTAATGAAAATAATTAAAAATTGAAAAGAATAATTGTTAGTTGAAGAAAATAATTGTGAATTTCTGAAAATAGTTGAATAATTGAATTCAAGCTTCAAGAACATAATCGATAATTGAAAAAAAATGTTGGAAAAAGCCGGGAATTATTGAAATATGATGAAAATAATTGATAATTGAAAGCACACAATATAATTGCCCATAACTATATAAACTATTATGTAATGTACGGTCCAATAAAAAAACTGAAGTTCTATCTACATTTTTACATAATAATTTGACTTTTTCATGTTTAATGTCTTTCATTGTTTCTGCGGTATTATTAGCGTTAAGAAAAAAAGATTGTAGACAAACATCTATATTTCATGAGAATATATTATATTTTAATTTTTAATGTATATTTTTTTATTTTTCAATTGCATAATTTCCGGTTTGACGGAAAATTCCCGGCTATTTCCCGGTTAGTAGACACCCTGCAAATTATTTTGAAAATAGAGAAAATGTTTCTTAAAAAACTGACAAATTATGAAACAGATGACAAAATTTAAAAATAAGAAATTAAAATCTTATGAATTTGAAGGTTAGGTAAAATTTACTTAAAAAAGAAGTAAAAATAAAATAAGAAATTGTAAAAATATCAGTAAAAAGCCTTTAAAAAAATAAAGCTACTGTTTAAGAATACAAATACAAAAGTTTAGAAAAGTATTCAAAAAGTGCAAAGATTTTCAACTTATTATTAAATAAAATTAAATTTTAATTTCACAGTGAGAGTAGTGTTCTTTTTGATATTATGTAATGAACCAGAGACAATGTCTTATTGTGAAATCTTTATCTTTCTCTTGAAAATTGATAATTTATAAATACAGAGAAGGTATTGTAGAATGATAATAAGCATGATATTACAAAATATTTTCATTCAAACACAATTCATGTTATTTTGTCTACAAGTAATCAAGGTTATTACCTGGAAAAAAAAGTTTAAAATTAAAATACTCACGATCTTTAAGTTTAGGCCAATTTTCTACTTCGAATCGATCATCCACAAAATCGATTTTTGCATAGCTCAATACAAAACGAATGGGTTCTCCCAAAGCTTGAACTGGGAAGTAGGTTAATTTATATTGTGGCATTTTCTGCAAATAACAAAATAAAACAATTATAATTACAGAATAAAATAGAAAATTTATCAAAAACAGGTATTTAAAAAAATTGAATTTAAATTAAATTTTCTCCCTTTTAGTAAATGCGCGAAAATCATATAAATTTCGTTTAATTTAATAATTTAAATATAAAAAAAATCTAAACAACGAAATTTAATATTTTTTATCTTTTTTTTATTTATCTCAGTTATGTAATTTTTTTTTTGCGATAATCGACATTTAATAAAAATCCTTGAATTTGTAAATTTTATGTATAATAATTATATAATTTCTTATTTGGACAATTCTCAACTCTCACAATTTTAGACAATTTTTAAAAAATCTATTTTTCATTTATTACTGTGATTTACCCTAAATTTTATCATCTGTAATTTTTATAGAACTTTAGTTTTTATTTTTTTTGAATATTGAATTATAATAACTTTTATATATTCAAATTTTAATTGAATAAATTGAAGTTTGGATCCATTGAAACTTAATTTAGATAAAAATCTTAAATCGATTATAATATCTAAATAGATTGAAATAAATATTTAATTAAATTCCGATATGACTGAAATTTGAAGAAAATAAATTTTAAATAGATGAAAATTTGGTTATCATTATAATTCGATTAAATTAAAATTTAAAAAAACTAAATTTTGGACCAATTAAAATGTTAATCCAGTAAAATTTAAAATAAAAATTCCGATAATTTGCCGATTAATTCGCGATAAATAGATGGAAATTTTGATAAATAAAAGTTTCCAATTGATTGAATTCGATTAAAATTCATTAAAAATATGGACGAATTAAATTTAGAATTGATGTTTTAATTAATAAATGTTTTGTCGAATAAAAATTACAATTGTTAAAAAGATGGATCATTTTAAATTTGAATAAATTAAAATTTGCATAAGACTGGAACCGGTTAAAATTTGTATTTAAATAAGATTTTAAACAGATTAAAATTTGCATCGATTGAATTGCAAGTTGATAACAATTAAAATATAAATTTAAATTTAGATCGAAAAACATTTTTAATCGAAAAATATTTCGATAAATTAAAAATTTAAATAAAACTTTTTTCAATTTAAAGTTTTTAAATTATTTTAAAATTTATACTAGGTAAAATGCGTTATATTTTGAATCGATAAAAATTGTGAAATTAACAATGTTGAAAAAACTTATTTTTATATAAAATATTATTTTTTTAACATTCTGAAAATTCAACATATTTTTTAATTTACATTTATAAATTACAACTTTAGCTATATTTTAAAAATATAAATAGATAGAAAATTACCAAAATGTGACTAAATATGTAAAAAAACAGGTGAAAATGTGAATATAAAATCTGTGATAAATTATTTTTAATTTTTGAGGTTAATATGAATCTTAATAATTTAATAACAATGACTAATTATAAAGCTGGAAGTAATTAAAGGCGTTACTAAGACCTAGCATATTTTTGTTACTAACCAACGCCCTTTTCGAAATATTTTCAAGTTTATAACTACTATTTATGTAGGCACCTTATTGAGACCAAAGCTAATTAAATAAAACTATTCTGAATAAAAAGGATGAAAAATAACTTATTCAATTATTTAATATAAAAATTAATTCAAAATATATATATCGTAGTAAAATAATAAAATAAATATACACAGTTCTGGTCTGATTTTATTTATTATTTGAAATTTTCATTTTTTCCGTAAATAATTCCAAGAAATAGGCAAAATTCTCTCATATATTTTTTCCTAGAATTAGAAAATTATAGAAAACGTGACAACGACGCCGGCTTTTCTAACTTGCTACCGGCGTTTTAAAGTAGATTTAAAATCAAATAATTTAATAAATATACTTTAGGACTCGATTCTAAATCTAAAGTATTACGAACTCACTTGTAATATCACTTTTATTCACAAACAATTGATACTTACGATTAACAAATACGTCCGTTACGAAGTCGAAAAATGTTCTAGATTCCACAATGGATGGAAAAAGAATGGCTTCACTGCACTGCAGCAGAGATGCCAACGACCGTCACCAAACGCATCTGCGCATGTCTGTGGAAAATCGTTTGATTGGTCGAAGGAAGCGGGACGATTTGAAATAGCTTTATTAAACGTGTTTTAAATCTTCCCGCTTCCTTCGACCAATCAAAAAATTTTTCACAGACATGCGCAGATGCGTTTGGTGACGGTCGTTGGCATCTCTGCACTGCACTCCACTGTTAGAAAACGGATTAAATTAAAACAAAGAAATCTGAAATAATCTCAAATAAGCTTATTCAGGAAATAGGCACATAGAGACATCTAGCGGAAAATTTCTGAAATTATTCAGTCACTTCAAAGGTAAAGATAATCTAAAATAAATAGACGCAGATGATTGGTTTTGATAGTACGATGAACTGTTTGCTGTTCCACAGGGGCAAAAGTAGAAAATAAATTTGAACCAAATTTTCTAAATTTCGAGAGAGAGTATGTTTTTGAAAAAAAAATATACGTATTTTTTTTCATTTCGAGAGAATTTTACCTTTTCTTTTATGCATTGATATATTTCAATATTCATAATATCAATTTATTTTCAAGTTTGAGGTTAGGTTTGTCGTTTGACGTCCCTGATGTCTAAAAAACGTGGTTTTGTGTCACGCGTGTAAATTTATAATTTTTGAAATAAGTATATTTATATTTTCATTGTCTGTATCTAATTTAATAAACAAATTTTTCCTCAATATTTATTTCTATTTATTACAATGGTAAGTATAATCTTTGACATTTATTTACGCTCGAAAAATAATTTTCAAAATTTGATTGCAATAATTTTTTTTTCTAAAACTTAGATTAAATTTGCCCTTTTTGTTCAAATATTACAAGTGTTAAAAATGTCTTTGATTTTGAAGAAAAAGTATCGTTGCAGTAAAAATATCTAAATTTGAGTTTCTAACCTAAAATTATATTTTTGGATGTTTTGAAAATAAGTGATATGATAAAAAAAAACAAACAATAATAATTGTTTTTGTCTTATTAAGTATAAAACTGTTTATATCTAAATTATGGTTCATAAAATTATACACTTCAGAAATTAAAATTAAACTATGTTAAATTTTTGTATTATAGTTTTGATAAATTAAATATTAATAAAGCTTAAATAAATGTTAGTAAATATAAAATAAATTTAAACAAATAATTATTTTTGAATCAACTAAATTTTTCACAAAATAAAATGTCAATGATTGCATTTCCGAGAATTTAAAAATAAAAATAACCAATAAACTTTAAATTGACTGAATTTTGGATAAATATCTTAATTATTATAAAATTTGAATAGATTGATTTTTAGATCATTTAAGATTTGGATTATTTAAATTCAGATTTAATGGAAATTACTCTTAAAAATTAACATTTATAAAAATTTGGATAGATTGTAAGTTATAATTTACACATTTTTTAATAAACTTCTTTTTAATTTACTATTTTATCTGTATTTCAGTCCACAAGTTTAAAAAAGGAGTTATCAAAAGTGAAAAATGTTTCACATCCAAATAGCAGAAAATCAATTGCAATTATTAAAAAGACCAATAAGTAAGTTTCTTTGTTTTATTTTTATTCCATTAAAATAAATTAATGTCAACAATATTTATCGATATTAATATACAATTTTTTCAGAATAAAAAAACGCCAAAAACTGAAACTTGGCTCATTTATCAAGCAGAATTTAGTGGGTGAAAAAATGTTATGGATTCAGCAAAATATGGTGGATATATGTCCTTATACACCAGAATTAACAGCAGAATTATTATTAGAGTAAGAATAATTATCACTTCTTTCCCTTAATTTTTGAAATTAATTTTTTAATACTATTATTTTAATTTTCTAATAATGTATTTTAATTTGTTACTTAATCAATTAACTAATTGAAACATTTGTTTAAAGTAAAACTTTGCTAAATTGTTAAATATTTATTTTATTGATTTGTTTTATTAGAAAACAGTTACTTAATTTTTGTCCAGAATTTGTAAATAGTTTGCGTGAATAATTTCTCAACTGTTAATCTTTATAAAATGTTACTAAAATTGTTTTTTCGTTATTTAGGAAATATTAATTGTTTCAAATAAAGATTCCAAATTAAAAAATTTAATTTCTTGGAATTTAGTACATTATGAAGAAATCAGGAATTTGTAAAAAGATTCGAAAATGTAAATTTTGTTAAAATGATTTTCATAATTTTTTTAATTTTAAAAAATTTTCTCATTTCTTTAATACTTAAAATCTTCTTGAAATTAACTGAAATTTAATTTAACATTATTAATATATTGAGTAATTACATTTATTTAATTCCTAAAATTAATACACTAATCTGCTATTTATAATAATAATCCGCAAGTTTTTTCTATAATTTTCAACAATTTTCAATATACAATTATTGTCTTTAAATTTTTATAATTGTTCTTTAATTTTTTAAAATTATTTTGTTCAGTTGTCGATTATTCTCGCCAATTTTCGAATTTTTTTGCAATTGTCAATTATTTTCCTCATTTCTCAATTATTTTCTTTAATATTTAATTATTTTCTTCACATTTCAATTTTATTCTTTAATTTTTAATTTATTTCCTCCATTTTTAATTATTTTCTTCAAATTTCAATTATTTTACTCAATCTTCAATAATTCTCGTCCTTTTTTAATAATGAATCATTTTTTTGAAATTTCAATACAACTCTTTAATTATCTTCTACAATTTTTATTTATTTTCTAAAATTTTTTCTATAATTTTCTGTAGTTTTTAATTGACAACTTTATATTCTCCTTCAATTTTATAATTTTTCTTTAATTTTTTTAATAATTTTGTTCTATTGTCGATTATTCTCGACATTTTTAAAAATTTTATTCAATTTTTTTTTAATTGTCAAGTGTTTTTCTCAATATTTAATTATTTTAGTCATTTGGTAATTTTTCTTTTAATTATCAATTATTTTTTTACAATTTCAATTTAATTCTATAATCTTCAATTTATTTCTTAAAAATTTTAATATTTTCTTCAACTATTATTCTCGTCATTCTTTAATTATTTCTTTCAATTATAAACAATTTTCCACAATTTACAATTGTTTCCTAAAACTTTTTCAATTAAAAGTTTTACAATTAAAATTTTATAATTATTCTCTAATTTAAAATATTTTTTTGTTTTGTTGTCTATTAATCTAGTCATTTTTTGAATTTTGTTTTCAATTGTCTATTATTTTCGTCATATTTTGGATATTTTCTACAATTTTTCATTTATTCTGATCATTTTTCAATTATTTCTATTAATTATTAATTTTTTCCCGCAATTTTCAATTATTTTCTACAAATTTTTCAATAAACAATTATTTTTCTTAAATTTTGTAATTGTTCTTTAATTTTTTTAAATTATTTTGTTCCGTTGACGATTTTTATCGCCAATTTTCGATTTTTTTTTTGCAATTGTCAATTATTTTCTTTATTATTTAATTATTTTAGTCATTTTGTAATTTCTCTTTCAATTATCAACTATTTACTTAAGATTTCAATTTTTTTCATTAGTCTTCATTTTATTTCTTTAATTTTCAATTATTTTTATCGATTTTCAATTAATTCTTAATATTCAACAATTCTCGGATATTAAAAAATTGTCGCCTTTTTTCAATTATATTTTTCGATTATCATTAAGTTTCTTTAATTTTAAATACAATTGTTTAATTATTTTATTCAATTTTTAATTCCAGTTTTTAATTGTTTTCTTCTATATTCATTATTTTTTGTCTTTTTTAAATTACTTTTTTTCAATTTTTAAGTATATTCTTTAAATTTCAATTCCATTCTTCAATTTTCAATTGCTTTTTTCAATTATTTATTTCGATTTTTAATCCAGTTGTTAAGTGTGCAATTGTTTATTTTTTTCAACTATTTCCTTCAATTATTAATTATTTTCTTCAATTTTCAATTATTTCCTACAATTTATTCAATTTTCAATTATTATACTCAAATTTAATAATTATTCTTTGATTTTTTAAATTGTTTTGTTCGGTTGTTTATTAATCTAGCCTATTTTTTAAATTTTGATATCATTTGATTATTTTCGTCATTTTGTAATTTTTTTTAATTATCAATTTTTTAAAATTTTAATTGAATTCTTAAATTTGCAATTTATTTCCTTAATTTTAAATTATTTACTTTAATTCTCATTTATTTTCTTTAATTTACAATTACATTCTTCGTTTTTCAATTATTTTATTCAATATTTAATCGTTCTCGCATTTTCTCAATTATCAAATATTTCCTTGAAATTTCAATACAGTTCTCCAATTTTCATTTATTTTCTACAATTTTTTCCATAATTTTCATCTCTTTTCAATTGACAATTTATTATTCTCTTTCAATTTTATGATTATTCATTAATTTTAAAAAAATGTTTGTTCCAATGCCAATTATTCTCATCATTTTTCGAAATATTTTCTTCAATTTTCAATAACTTTCTTTTGCAATAGTTAATTATTTTTGTCAATATTTAATTATTTACGTCATATTTTAATTTTTCTGTTAATTATCAATTATTTTCTTGAAATTTTCATTTAATTCTTTAATTTCCAATTTATTTCTTCAATTTTTAATTATTTTTTTCAATTCACAAATATTTTCTTTAATTTTTAATTATTTTGATCGATTTTCAATTAATTCCTGAATATTCAATAATTCTCGGATTTTTTCAATTAAAATTTTTCACTCATAAAAATTGTTTTAAAATTTAAATTTAATTATTTTATTTTAACACTATTCTCTTCATCTCAGTTATTTTCTTCAAATTTAGATTCCACTTTTTAATTTTCAATTAGGTATTTTCTTTAATATTAAAAAATTATCGTCTTTTTTTCTATTATTTTTTTGATTATCATTAAGTTTTTTTTAATTTCAAATACAATTGTTTAATTATTTTATTCAATTTTGAATTCCATTTTTTAATTTTTAATTATTTTTTCCAATTTTAATTATTTTTTTAGATTTACAAACCAGTTGTTAAATGTGAAATTATTTTCAACAATTATTTCAATAATTTTCTTTCTTTTTCAAGTTGCAATTATTTTCTTTAAATTTAATATTTGTTGTTTAATTTTTTTAATGAATTTTTTAAATTATTTTTTTAAATTATTTTTTTCAGTTGTCTACTACTCTAGTCATTTTTCTAATTTTATTTTCAATTGACAATTATTTTCGTCATTTTTCAACTATTTCCTTCAATTATTAATTATTTTCCGCAATTTTCAGATATTTCCTACAATTTTTTCAATTTTCAATTATTATCTTAAAATTTTATAATTATTCTTTGATTTTCGATTTATTTTGTATTTTGTTTGGTTGTGTATTAATCTAGCCATTTTTTGAATTTTGTTTTCAATTGGAAACTATTTTCATTATTTTGTAATTTTTTTTCAATTATCAATTATTTTCTCAAATTTTAATTTAATTCTTAAATTTGCAATTTATTTCCTTAATTATTTATTATTTTTTTCAATTTTCAATTCAGTTATTCAATTGGTAATTATTTCCAACAGTTATTCCTATAATTTTTTAACTATTTTGTTTAAATTAAATTTTGTAAAATATTCTATTTAATTTTGTAATTATGTAGCCATTTTTCGAATTTTGTTTTCAACTGCCAATTATTATTTATGCCTGAAATTATAAAGGATTATTATGATATAATAAATTATTTGTTTAATTATCATCTTACATTTTACTTTTTTTTTGTTTACTTCTACATTTTCTTATTTTTCGTAGCTTAAAATTTTCCCAATTTTCTTATTTGTTCATTCGTAAGATTTTAAATATTTTTTTCTATTTATTAATTGTCTCCTTCATTTATGATTAATTTGATTTTACTTTTCTTCAATTTTCACTATTTCTTATTATTATTTTTCTTATTATTATCATTATTATTAATAATACTATATATAATTATTTATTATTGTTATTTATTCTAATTAAATTATATTATTATTATTTTTTCTTATTTCTTAAGAGTTTTTTTTACCTTTTTTGCAACTTACCTTTTCATAGAGATCTCTTGTTTTTCTTTCATAGATTTTCTGATATAAGTAAATCGTTTAATAATTTTTCTCTTTTTTTTTTGCAATTACTTTTCAAACCCATTTTATTTAAATTTATTTTTTCTAAATAAAATGAAATATATTGAATTTTTTAAACTCTTCCTAATATTTCTTTACTACCTATATTTAAAGAAAGGTGTTTTTACTTTGATATTTATCAATTATATTTCGAATTTATTTTTATGTTTTATAGATACATAGCACGAAATGATGAAGAAATAGAGCAGATAGCTATAAAACATTCGATAGGTGGAAAAAGAAACAGACAGCATGCAAGTAGAGAAGATATTCTTCGCATGACTAAAGAGCGTGAATTGGAGGAATACAAAACATGTGGAATTGGTAATGAGAAATGAAACTTGAGCATTGGGTTGAAAGAAATACAAATAGATTTTTTTGCAAATATTACTGTATATTTAGATTCATTATTTTAAAAAATTCGAGTAATATTTCATCTTTTCTATAACTACAGTTTTTTTCTACTTTTTTTTTAAGTTAAAATTTTTGCTTTCAATTCACGTATTCAAGAATAAACAGTGGAATATTAATTTTATTTATTTTTAATTACTATCAAAATTTTGAACTTTTTCGTCTTTTTTCTGCGCACTTTTTTCAACGTTTATTACTCTTCAATTCTTTAATTAATTTTTGTTTCTAGTTTTTCATTTTCGAATGATTTTTATACTTTTTCATCATTTATTTCTAATTGATATTTTTTTGAAGTATTTCAGGAATTAAATTAATGTTAGCTAATTAGTGTAACATCATAGATTCATTATCTGAGTTAATTTTAAGCGATTTTTTTATCTTCTCAATTTAAAGTATTTTTTTCTTTTTAAACAGAAATCCCGGATATTCTTAACTCTGTCCAGTGTGAAATGTTACGAAAATGGGACGGCGAACTTCGTTACATGCCGAATTTCAAGTTCCGGAGATTCGGAAAAAAGGATTTACAAAAAAGGGACGATGCTGATTCAAGGAAACAAACTCCGAATAGTAAATTAGAAACAGAAACTGATAAAATTCCCGTTCCACGAAATGAAACAGAAAACTCGGAGAATATTAGGATAGATATAAAAGAAAATACTACGTCTGATGTAAATACTTTAGAAAATGATTGCAGTATGATAGTTGAATAAAAAAACTACCATAGTTTTAAAACAAATTTTTCGAAGTTTTACCTCAGTAGTAAAAATTTAATGTTTTTTCATGGATTTTCTTATTTATTCTGTTGATTTGAAAAAAACATATCCATAAATATTTTAATTTTTTGAAAAATATATTTTTTTATTCATTTGTAGTTTAATACCTAAACAGAATTAAAACAAACGAATTCAGTAGTACAGCAGAAAAGAAAATTCTAAGAATGCAACATTACTTTTAGTTGCGAGTTAAAGTTTATTTTTAAAAATAATTTTTGTTCGTATTTAAAAAACAGAGAAAACATACTTACAAATTATAAACAAATTTTATTTTTAAAGAAATTATTAATTTTTTTTTACATTTCATAATTTCCAAATAAAACATTATAATTTTCTGTGTAAAAAATATTTTTACAGTGTATATTATTTATAAAGAGCAATATATGAAAATATGATGTTTATGACGCATTTTAGTAATGAGTATTATCAACTATAAGTAATTATCTACATTTTTCCTCAATAACCAACAAAGTCAAGAATATAAAAACAAATTGTAATATAAAAAAATGTAAAATATGAAGAAAATTTTGAAATTAAATTATTTGTAATAATTAAAAAATAAATTTAACTAATTCTAAACTGATGATTTTGTTTTAAATTTTGAAGTCTGAGTGGCTCAAGAATTATTTTTTAAATTCGATAAACATCAAGATTGAAATTACGAGTTTTTGCTATTTAAAAGAATGTAAAATTTAATAAACTTTCATCTGTGAAACAAATTTTCTTTGTTTAAAGGGTTTTGATTAAATGTTTTTAAGTTTAATTTAAATTTATAAGAAATACAATTTAAAATGCTTTTTATTGTTTTTTAGGACATATAAAGAGACACATATTTTTTCCTTTGACGAAAAAATTTTTTTGCAGAGTTACGTACATTTGAAAGTTTTACGACAAAGAGTGATTTAGAAGTTCTTTTTTATTTACATCTCTAGTTTTTTCAAAAATTGATATTATTCAATTTTTTTTCTGATTTTACTAATGTTTTAGATGCTCTGTCTTAGCAATTTTGAAGTTTTCTTCAATTTTGAATTATTTTCACTAATTTATATTATTTCTTCATTTCTCAATTATTTTCTTCGATTTTTTACTATTTTATCAATTGCCAATTAATTTCTTCAATTTTCAATTATTTTCATCAATTTATAATTAATTTCTTTAGTTTTGAGATATTTTCTACGATATTCAATTATTTTAATCAATTGCCAATTATTTGATTCAATTTTTAATTATTCTCTTCAATTTCCAATTATTTTCTACAATTCTTAATTATTTTCTTCAATTTTCAATTATTTTCATCAATTTCTAATTAATTTCTTTAATTCTGAAATATGTTCTACGATTTTCAATTATTTTCATCAATTTCTAATTACATTCTTCAGATCTCAATTATTTTCTTCAATTTTTAATTATTTAATTTAATATTCAATAATTCTCGATTTTTTCAATCACCATTTATTTATTTCACATCTCAATAACTCCTCCAATTCTCAATTATTTTCTTCTATAATCAATAATTCTCGGCTTTTTTCAATATTCTTTTTTCAATAATTATCGATTACGTTCTAATTAATTTCTTTAATTCTAAAATATTTTCTACGATATTCAATTATTTTAATCAATTTTTAATTATTTTCTTTAACTCTAAAATTTTTTTCAATTGCCAATTATTTGATTCAATTTTTAATTATTTTCTTCAATTTCCAATTATTTTCTACAATTCTCAATTATTTCCTTCAATTTTCAATTATTTTCATCAATTTCTAAATAATTTCTTTAATTCCAAAACATTTTCTACGATTTTCAATTATTTTCATCAATTTTTAATTATATTCTTCAGATCTCAATTATTTCCTTTAATGTTTAATTATTTAGTTTAATATTCAATAATTCTCGACTTTTTTCAACTATTTTTTCAATTATCATTTATTTATTTCACATCTCAATAACTCCTCCAACTTTCAATTATTTTTTTCTATAATCAATCATTTTCGGCTTTTTTCAATATTTTTTTTCAATTATCAATTAATTTCTTGAAGCTTCAATTCAATTCTTCAATTATTCAACAATTTTCAGAAATTCACAATTATTTTCTTCAACTGACAATTATTCTTTTCAATTTTCAATTATTTTCATCAATTTCCAATTATTTTCTACAATTCTCAATTATTTTCTTCAACTTTGAATTATTTTCATTATTTCAAATTATTTCTTCATTTCTCAATTATTTTCTTCGATTTTCTACTATTTTTTTCAATTGGCAATTATTTTCTTCAATTTTGAATTATTTTCATTATTTCAAATTATTTCTTTATTTCTCAATTATTTTCTTCGATTTTCTACTATTTTTTTCAATTGCCAATTATTTTCTTCAATTTTCAATTATTTTCATCAATTTATAATTAATTTATTTAATTTTGAGATATTTACTACTATTTTCAATTATTTTAATCAATTTTTAATTATTTTCTTCAACTCTAAATTATTTTTTTCAATTGCCAATTATTTGTTTCAATTTTCAATTATTTTATTCAAATCTCAATTATTTCCTTCAATTTTTAATTGTTTAATTTATTATTCAATAATTCTCGACTTTTTTCAACTATTTTTTCAATTATCATTTATTTATTTCACATCTCAAAAACTCCTCCAACTTTCAATTATTTTTTTCTATAATCAATAATTTTCGGCTTTTTTCAATATTTTTTTTCAATTATCAATTAATTTCTTGAAGCTTCAATTCAATTCTTCAATTATTCAACAATTTTCAGAAATTCACAATTATTTTCTTCAACTGACAATTATTCTTTTCAATTTTCAATTATTTTCATCAATTTCCAATTATTTTCTACATTTCTCAATTATTTTCTTCAACTTTGAATTATTTTCATTATTTCTAATTATTTCTTCATTTCTCAATTATTTTCTTCGATTTTCTACTACTTTTTTCAATTGCCAATTATTTTCTTCAATTTTGAATTATTTTCATTATTTTAAATTATTTCTTTATTTCTCAATTATTTTCTTCGATTTTCTACTATTTTTTTCAATTGCCAATTATTTTATTCAATTTTGAATTATTTTCATCAATTTATAATTAATTTATTTAATTTTGAGATATTTACTACTATTTTCAATTATTTTAATCAATTTTTAATTATTTTCTCAATAACTCCTCCAATTTTTAATTATTTTCTTCTATAATCAATAATTCTCGGCTTTTTTCCATATTTTTTTCAATTATCAATTATGTTTCTGAAACTTCAATTTAATTCATCAATTATTATTCAACAATTTTCATAAAATCACATTTTCTTTAATTTCAAATTATTTTCCACAATTCTCAATTATTTTCTCCAATTTCCAATTTTTTTCTTAAATTCCAATTATTTTCTTCAATTTTCAATTATTTTTTCATATTTCTTTCAATTTTCAATTTCTTCTCGATTTTCTTCAATATTTAACAAATCTTAGCGTTTAAAAATTATGTTTTTCATTCAATTTTTATTTAAATTAATAGTTTTTAAATTATTTTCATGAATTCGCAATTATTTCCGTTGATTTCTACAATTCAATTCAATTGTTTGTTTCAATATTCAGTAATCTCGACTGTTTTCAATTATTTTTTTTTCAACTATCAGATATTTATTTTATGTTTCAAAATCTCCTTCAATTTTCAATAATTTTCTTCTATTTTCAATTTGAATGTTCAATTGTTCAATTATTTTTTTCAATTCTCAATTAATTTCTTTAAATAACAATTGTATTCTTCAATTTTTAATGTTTTCTTCAATATTAAATAATTCCTGGCATTTTTCATTTTGTTTTTAATTATAAATTATTTTCTTCTTTTTACAATCCAATTGTTCCGTAATTTTTTTAAATTCTCAATTATTGTATTCGAATTTCAATTTTTTATGTCTCAATTTTCAATTGTTTTTTTTAATATTCAATAATTCTGTGTTTTTCTAATTTCAATTTCATTATTTAATTTTCAATTTATTTCTTCAATTTTGAATTATTAACTTAAATTTTAAATTATTTTTTTTTGTTTTTCTATTTAGTAGACCAATTAGCAATTATATTCTTTGAATTTAATAACCATTGTTCAATTTTTTCAATTATTGTTCAATTGTAGATTAATATTTACTTTTTTTAAAATTTTGTTTCTAATTGTCAAATATCTTTGTCATTTTTCAATTATTTCTTTCCATTATTAATTCTTTCTTTTCATTATTGTTTCTTTTAATTCTTAATTATTATTTTTTGTAAAGTTCAATATTTAATTCTTCAATTCTCAATTATTTTCTTCAATTATCAACTGTTATCTTCAATTTTTGTAGCAATTTGTAGTTTTATTTGTACTTAAAATAAATTTTAAGTTAACAAGAGAAAAAACCTGAAAAAATAGGAACAAAAACCGGGAAATGACCGGGAATTTTGTGGGACAAAATTAGTAGATACCCTGTAAAATAGAAAAAAGCGTAAAATACAAGATTATGTTTTTTAAGAAATCGAGTTTTTTGATTCTTCCAAAAATGACCGATATTTAGTATTGATTATTAGTATTATTTTGATTTAAACAATTTTTTTAAAATGTCATCCAGTTTAGAAATGGCTAAATCAATGTTATTTGATGATTTTGATGTTAGATTTAAATATTTTATACAATTTGATGATTATTTATGATTATCATCATATAGAAAACATTTTATTATGAATTTGGAAATTAGTAGTGAATTTGATAGTCAGTTTTTTTCTACAATAATTATTATCGCTTTTATGGTCCAAATGTTGTTACTACTTTGCGCTCGTTTGGTTTAATTGAAATAAAAAAATAATCGAGCAGGATCGTATCGATTATGCAAGTTCGCTCTCGCACATTTCTTCAGTAGTAGCAAGTAGTAGTATTAGGCATCATTTCACGCCGTTGAGAAAATAATTTTAGTAGAGCAAAATTGATGATGCACAACGAAACGAAAATAACGGTGAAGCTACTACATTGCAATAGAAACATAAAAATACGTTCCTATGCTTTCTTCTTGCTTCAAATGATGTTTTACATGCTTTTTTATTTGAATTTTATCAAAGTGGTTAATTTATTTAATCTGTTAATTATCAACTAATTATTATCTAGCCTTAAACTAAAATAAATTCCTTGAAATCACAATTAATTTTAATTTAAAAATATTTATTTTTTGTTATAAAAAATTGAGGAACATGTTTAAGATTTTGCCCAACTTTGTTTTTATTCGTAAAGATTAACGTAATAATTTTTTAAAATGATATTTGACTTTCATTTTTTTTATTTATTAAGCAGTTACTATTCTTTACGTTTAGTTAATTAATCTTTAAATAAAGATACTTATTCTTGCTTTTCAATTGATTATTTCTACAATGTACCAATTCAGAGAGATCATTACCATTACCTTTTTGGAGCAGAGCAATTAAAGAACGCTTTTGTCAGTGGAAATAGAGATGAAAACAGTTAATCGAAGGTTAGCCGGTTAGCGCATTAATTATAAGTAAAAAATTGTTCATAAGATAAGAATCTTGTATCTCTCCAAATAAAATTGATTTTCCTGGGACTAGAACAGAAGTAAAAATAAATCGACACTGTTATTTTGTCGAAGAAAATTTATAGAATAAAGAATTTCATTGAAAAACCTCTAAAGGAAGTTAATTCATAAAAAATTCATAAGTCTGCAATACCTATCTATATAGAATTTTTACGTCTGAAAACAAAGAATGTTTTTGAATTCCAGTTCAAAATAAGTTTCATTTTATAAAAAATTCAGTAGGTAAAATTAACCTCAAAATTATTATTTTTTTCACTTTTTATCAATTGTGATTTGTGGTTTGAAACATGATAGAAGGAATAAATTCCGAGCAGTATAAATTTAGTAAATTGTTAATTAGACTTAGATTTGGATTGACTATCTAGGTATATGTACAAGCATTGATTTATCTGATACGTGCTCTTGCCTTATTTGTGAAGATAATAAATATAACTTTTTCGAAGATAAGGCAAATGCTTACAGCACCTTTGCTCTTAATTCTTTGACGTATTTCCGCCATTTATAGTGGGAACGGAACACTCTTTCCGTGTGCAGTCAAGTAGAAAAGAAGCGTTCGCCATGACGTCCATGTGGTTCACTGACCCGCATCTTACACTTAAAAAAAATGTTCGTTCACATCTTCAACCTAATATTTTCTGTAGAAAGAAGAACTAGTTTTTTTAATTGTAGCAAAATAATTCGAGGAATGAACTCATACGACAAGAATTTGTCACAATAAATTTTTAAAGAACGCAAAATCACCATTGAATCTAGCTCCATAAAATTGATCTTCCGCTACTATTGACAAACAATAGATAATTATTATTGACAATGTTCGGATGGAGCTGTGAAGAATCCCACATCGACATCTCTTACAGTTTGATTTTTCCTCACCTCCCTCAGGACTTTGCGAAAGCCAATAAATTTTAAAAAAATTTAAATAAAATAATCTTTGAACTACGATCAGACTGAAGAATGTTTAAAGACACTAGCAACAATATCTAGACCGCATAATATAAAAATGCCCCACAATTCGCATTTTTATGATGGTGAACAAATTGTAGAAGAGGATCTCTACTGTTTATAATTGAGCAAGTAGCAGCTAAAACGATTCTACTATGAAGACACTCCAAGTTCAGTAGACCTCTTTCTCCCCGATCTCGTGGAAGGTAAATTCGAGGCACAGAAGACTTTGGATGATGACTTCGATGGATTGTCATCATCTTGCCAGTTTCTCTATCTAGCATCTTCAGCTCATTCACATTTTACTTAACTGCTCCAAAGGTATAAAGAAGCAAAGGAATGGCTAATGTATTTGTGGCTTGTATCTTATTCTTCCCAGATAATTCGGATGACCAAATTTTTCTGAGAAGACTCCGATAATTTATTTGGAGATGATCTTTAAGCAGACGCACATCTTGAGTCTCCGCTTGTGGAATTCTAAGATATGCGTATGTTTCTCCTTGACCAAGATGATGACCCCCACAGCACCTTAACTTGCCTAAACTTTGCCAACCTTTCCTCAAGTATCGCCAACATTCAGAAAGTTTGCAGCAAGTTTAGAAACTTGAAGAAAGGTTGACAAAGTTGAGGCAAATTTAGGTGCTGTGAGGGGAATGGTGTTGCCACCAATGAGCTGAATATCTCCAGATTCGCTTGGTGTTTCACGTCTTCCCTTACTTAAGTGTAAAACGGCACATTTATCCAATCCAAATTCCATTCCAATCGCTCTAGAATACTTGGCTACTGCAAACACTAGAATCTTAAGTTCATCTCTACTAGATGCATAGAGCTTAAGATCGTCCATATAGAAAAGATGGTTGATCTTATGAATTCTATTTCTTGGTTTGCCACACATGTATCCAGAGTGATTTTTTCGAAGCACAATAGACAGAGGCAAAAGGGAGATACAAAAAAGTATAAGACTGAGGGAGTCTCCTAGGAAAACACCTCTCCTAAAAGAGATGATATTAGTCATCATCTGCTGTTTGCTGGATGTAATAGTAAACCTTGTCCTTCACATGAGCATCAGCTCTTTCAAGCAACTCACGATGTTTGGATGTACCAGTAAGAAATCAAGGAGCTTGATGATCAGCTCATGACTCGTAGAGTCGAATGCTTTACGGTAATCAATCCAAGCCATTGACAAGTTGCGTCGATAAACTATCGAGTCTTGGGTCACACACTTATCTATTAATAGGTTCTCCCTGCAAACTGCCAGACCTCTTTTGCACCTATGTTGTTCACTTATTGCACTCCAAACTGGCTCTATAGATGTTAATATCCTTTCTTTTAGGATGCCAGTAAATATCTTGTAACATGTGTTAAGACAAGCTATCGGTCTATAATTTTTTGGATAAGTCAAATCTCCTGATTTTGGTAAGAGTACCGTTCGACCTTCCACCAACCACTGTGGTACGGGATGTTCTCCGTAAAGAAAGGTTGAGAAGATGCAGGACAAATGTCGGTGAGTTGAAGTAAACTTCTTCCACCATATACTTTTAATCTTATCTGGCCCGGGTGCTGAAAAGTTCTTAGTTTTAGCAACTATATTTCTAACCTCTTCCTCAGTAATTGGCGGACATGTCTCACTAGGATGGTCAAGCCCCTGTTCTAGACAGAAGCTTCTGAAGAGTGGTAAAGACGCATCCTCATCGAAAGAAAGTTTCAACATCTTTACGACATAGGGGTTTAACAACGGCTGATGTTGGTGGACTGAACAGGCGGGAGGGATTAGTAGCAAAGATATTATTTTGCTTAATCCAGTCAATCCGACATTCTAAACGTTCTCTTATGACTACAAGAGATCGTATCTTCTCAATCCAATGTTAATTGATGGTCTGCAGTTTCGATTTTTTCAAAGTGTGATGCAATCTTTCTAGAGTTTTGGCAATTTCTAAAACTCTTGGTGTAAAACTTTTATTCAATTCTAGATACGCTATCACACTTTGTCATTGAGAAGCATGTCGTCGAACCACCCCTATCTTGAACTGTACCTGTTTAATTCGTATGCAGGTCTTAGCTACTCGTTCTGAAACAGACTTCCTGTTACTTTCACGAAGCAAGCACACTGCTTTATCATAAACCGCACAGTTCAATGTTCAGAGATCTACATTTTCTGGGAGTAATGAGAGTTCTCCCTCAGCCATTTTGTCCATTTTTATGAAAACCTTAAGATGAATTTTTGTTTCCCTTGATCCCATGTTCCCATGTTCGGTCTTTGATGTTGGTGTGTCGAGAACTTGTATGTTCTCTGAGGGATGTTCTTCGTCCCATAGAAAAACCTCATGTCCCTTTTTCTCAGAAAGGATACCTGGTCTCTTAGATACTGAGGCGTCATTTCTGCGTATTGGGGGTACATATTGACCCATCGCATATGCAGTCTTAGCATATATCCTCTTCTGCTTGAAGAACTGTTTTGCCAACATAACAAGATGTTCTTCCGAATTTGGTTTGACCATTTGAAACGCTTTCGAGTTTGTCCCGGGTCATTGCCTGTTCGTCGCCTGGGTTCTGTCCTATTGCCACTCCCAAATGAACCCTGACCTCTATCCGAGAGAGACCTATTGTGAGTGGCACTGCGCGTTATATAGTCGTCGTAACCGCATCTTCTCTGTGTAGGTGGTTACCCAGCACAGAGCGAACAATTATTTTGGGTGCCCACCCCTATCTGACATTGTTCCGCTCCGGGTATTTGAATTGCCCGGTTTGACCTATATCTGGGAGGATTTCCCCTATCCGCCACCTAGGGAGGCGTTCAAAGTGGATGTTAGAAACCCAACCATAGATGCCACTCAAACACTTGGCCAAGTGGACCAAACATTTCCTTGGTGTTTGGAAGATAATAAGATGTTTTTGTTATTCCCAGGGCAATTATTATTTTTAAAAAAAATTTTCTAACAAATTGTTATAATAAATAAAATCAAAAATCCGTTCTAACTAACAACACCAATATTGCAGAAGTTTTCATATCAACTTCTTAAAGTCAGATAACAAAAAAATTGTTTAAAATATTAGTGACAATAATTTTAAAAAAATTTTAACGTAAATTCTTACACAATAAGCGAAAATGTTTTCATATGACTCTGTGAGTTAAAGTAGTGAAAATTAATGAACACTTTTGTACTTTTCGAATTGAATAAAGATTTATTCAATTATAAATTTGTTTTCAATCGCATACAAAGTTTTTTAAGCGATTAGTGTAAAGAAATTATTATCCACTGCTCTTTTTACAGCAGGCTTGTTCTGTTCCTGCCATATTTCTTGACCCGCATGTATCATTTGGAAGGTTTTCACGATGACAGTTTGGTTTAGACATGCATTCTCCTTTGCCACCATTACATTTTCTTGGACCAGTTGGATACTTGCGGAAGTTTCCTGCAATTCAAAATTAAATGTGAACAATGCATTGTTTTTTTAAATTAAGTTAATTTCCGTTCTTAAGGGCAAGTGATGGCTTATGACGTTACTAGTATACATAAACAAAATTTGCCCGTAACTTTTCTCTTAAAATAATGAATATATTTTGTTACTAAACTTGGTAGAATTATTAAAAATATTATTAAGAAAGTCTCTCTAACGTTAGAGGGTACCCGAGTTAGCAGGGCCGGATTGGGAATTAAAAGCGGCCCGGGAAAGATATTCAAAGCGGCCCCTTTCTATATAATTGAAAATTTTTATTAACATTTAAAACTAAAATATAAAAATATTAAATTATTAAATTATATTATTTAAACTTATCAATAATTTAATTATTTGGAATTTCTTGAACAGTAGCATTCTCTTTTGCCATTTGTACGAAAGCAGCAGTAATTTCTTAGTTTAATGAACACCTCAATCTGGTTTTAACCAATTTTAAAGGACAAAAAATGGACAACTTATATTAAACAAATATAATAAAAAATTTTTGAGAGAATTTCCTGGCTTTAAAAATTGCTCTGAATGTATTCCTATCTACCTTAACCCCTTCAGCATCAAAAACAACCCTTTAAAATCATTCCCTGATCTTCAATCAAGAAATGGACAATTTTTATTAAATAAATATAATAAAAAGTTTTTTAGCGAATTCCCCGGCTTTAAAAATCGCTCAGAATGAATTTCTATCTACTTTGCCCCCTTTAGCATAAAAAAAGTCGGCTTTCATTCACCTGAAAATCATTTTTTTAATATTTGAATACCCAATTACTTTCTTTAATTTACAATTATTTTCTTCAAATCTCAATTATTTTCTTCTATTCACAATTATTTTAATTAATTTTTAATCATGTTTTTTAATTTTCAAATATTCTCTTTAATATTCAATAATTTTCGGCTTCTTTCAATATTTTTATCAATTTTCAATTGTTTTCTTCAATATTCAATAATTCTCATTTTTTCAATTGTTTTTCCAGTTTTCAACTATTTTCTTCAATTTTCAAATATTTTCGGTTTTTTTCAATTATTCTTTTCAGTTTTCAAATATTCTCGTTTTTTCAATTATTTTTTCAGTTTTCAATTATTTTCTTCGATTTTCAAATATTGTCGGTTTTTCAATTTTTTTTTTTCAGTTTTCAATTACTTTTTCAGTTTTCAAATATTCTCATTTTTTCAATTATTTTTCAGTTTTCAATTATTTACTTGAATTTTTAATTATTTCAGTCAATATTAAATAATTCTCGATTTTTTTTCAATTATTTTTTCAATTTTCACTTGTTTCCTTCAATAGGCCATTATTTTCCAAGAACTTCAATCCAGTTCAATTTTTTATAATCCAATTAAATTTACAATTATTTTCTACAAATACTACAGTAATTTTCTTTCAATTTTTATTCTTAGTTATTTCTGTTCTAAATTTTAATTTACATTCTTAACTTTTAAGATAATTCTGTTGAAATGTAAACTTTTTAATGTTGCAATTTTTCGAATTTTTTGCAATTGTCCTTTATTTTCGTCTTTTTTCAATTATTTTCTTTCATATTATTCAATTATTAATCATTTTCTTGAAATTTCAATTCAGTTCTTTAATTCTTTAATTATTTGTATCCAATCACAATTCTTGTCTTTTATTGATACTTTTTTTCATTTTCAATTATTCTCTCAATTTGAAAGTATTTTCTTCAAATTTTAATAAAATTTAATTTTTCAAAAAGCAATTAAACTTTCCATTGTTTCTAGAACTATTCCTATCATTTTCTTTCTTTTTTAGTTTTTTTTAATTTCATGTTTATCTTTTTCTGTTTAAAATTATTTCTGTCAGTTTTTAATTTAATAATCTTGCCATGTTTAGAATTTTTTCCAATTGGCAATTATTTTATTCAATATTTAATAATTCTCGGCTTTTTTCGATGATTTTTTCAATTAACAATATTTTTCTTAAACTTTCAATTCAATTTTTCAACTATCCTCTTAAATTCACAATTATTATTTTCTTTAATTTTGAATTTTTTTCTTCATTTTTCAACTATTTCTTCTAATTTGAAATTATTTTCTTCGATTTTCAACCAACTTTAACTTTTTGAAATCCCATTCAATTTCCAATTATTTGTTATAATTATTCCTACAGTTTTCTTCAGTTTTTAATTGTCAATTATTTTCTTAAATATTCACCAATCCTGGTCTTTTTCACTCTTTTATACTATTTATTTATTTATTGATATAGTAATTTGTAAATTATTTATTATCAATAATTTTTTTGAAATCTCAATTAAACTCCTTAATTCCTCAATTTTTCTGTCTAATTCACAATTATTTTCTTCATTTTTTAATTATTTTGGCAATTTTTAATATTATTTTCTTCTTATCAATTTGTGATTATTTCTTCAAATTTCAATCCAGGTCAATTTTTTAAAATTAAAATTTTTTTCAATTATTATTATTTCTGTAATTTTTTTCCTTTTTTAATTTCCAATTGTTTTTTTAAAATATTATATTTGTTCTTTAATTTTTTAAATTATTTTTGTCAATTGTCGATTTATTAATCTTGTCATTATTCCAATTTTTTTCATTTGTCAATTATTTTCGTCATTTTTTAGTTATTTTAGGTCGATATTATCAACTCGAGAACATTTTTGGATGGTCAAGAGATTTTGAGATCAATATCAATATTGCTCAAATATGATATCGTCTTGATATCGTAAAGCACTAAGAAATAATGGTCAAGAGAACAAAATAATTTAAAAAGTTAAAGATTAGTTATAAAATTTTTTGAGAATTATTGAGGATTGAAAAAATTGAAGGAGGTAATTAAAAATTGAGGAATGTAATGGAAATTTAAAAAATGTAATTAAAAATTGAAAGAAGTAATGGAAAAAGTCTAGAATTCTTGAATATAGAAAAAAATAATAATTGAAAACTGAAGAATGGAATTGAAAATTGAAGAATGGAATTGAAAGTTAAAGATAATAATAAATAAGAATTGTAAAAAATAGTTGTAGAATTGAACAATTTAATTGAAATTCTACAATTTCTGTGATTGAAAAGAACATAGAAAGAAGCCGAAAATGATGGAATGTTGTAAAATTAATTGAAAATAGAAAAGAGTAATTGAAAGTTAAATGAAATTTAATTACATAAATTAAATTATTAATTAGACCTACAAAAATACCGGCCCGCCTGGCGGCGGCCCACCGGGATTTTTCCCGGTATCCTGAATGGCCAATCCGGGCCTGCGAGTTAGTTACAATTTTGGGTCAAAATTTAAACAAATTTGGATCAGACAGACCTTCCTAATAAGACAGACCCTTTCGTGACCTCTTATTGGTCAGTAGATACAATCGATAGTTTTTAGATTTCGATTTCAACTTTCTGATTTTCATAACAATTTTTATAGTAAAATATTCAAATTTAATTTTAAATTTATTTTACAAGACATTTTACTATTTTGGGAATTTAAAAATTATAAAAATTTTAATTAAGTTAACATTCATTTAAAAATTAGGTTTGACCTTGAAATTTATGAAAGAAATACCTTTCGTCAAACTTCAGACGTGTAAGACCCTTTTTTGGCTCTCTCATTGGTCAACAATATCTTCGATATTTATCGATAGTTTTTTTTTGTTATTTTAGTGGTAGTTTGATAGTAAGTATAATATTGTATATTTAATGGCTATTGGACTTTCGGGGGCCTAAGGCCAAAAACAAACCAAACCAAAACGAAACCAAGTATAATATTGTAGGTTAGTTGTTGACATTTAATTTTGTAATTTTGTAATATTCAATTAAAATCTTAATTTACTTTAGTATAAAAGTGTTTTATAAAATAGAATCAGTGAAGTTCTCAGTGTTTAATAGTGTTTTACTTTTATAACAGAATTAGTGTGTGCTTTTAGTGTGCTCCACTTGTCAAATCTTCAGGAGATTTATACAGGTGAGTAATAATAACAATATTTTTCATTGCTTTCTTTTTATGTAATTAATTTAATTATATTTAATTATTAATATTATATTGAAACATAAAATTAAATTAGTAATTTTGCACTTTCAATGCTGACGTTTAAGGTTAGAGTATTTTGTGTTATTATTTAGGTCAGTCACTTGGACGATCCCAAATACATTTAATGGCAGATGAGTAATAATAATTTTAATTTTCATTACCTTCTTTTTATTTAATTGGAAATTGAAAAGGTACGGAGGGGGTTGGTTTGGATTTTAAGTCGACTTTCTGTATAATAATATAATACAATTTTACGAAATACAGGGGGGTTGGTTTGGATTTTAAGACGTCTTTCTATATAATAAAATAACATAATTCTTACCAAATACCTGGGGATTCTTTTAGAATTTAAGTTGTTAAGTTCTGATAATAATTTTATAATCATAGTAAAATGCACTGTAATTTTTTAGTGGGCAATATTTATAAATTGTTTTTTTAATACCAGTAAGTCTATTGTTTCAATATTCATATGTTAGTAAATAGTGAAGCAAATACAGGGAACATTCTCCACTATTTATAAATAAATTGAAAGAATTTGTTGAAGCTTACCTGCCATGACTTCTGTGGTAATAAATACCAAGAACAAGAAAACAACGATTTTTGATGAAAACTTCATTGTCGATTTGGGTGAAAAAGCAAACGGAAATTTAAAACGTTATTTTTCACAATGTCAAATTCAAATAAATCACAATGCCTGTATCACGGCCTTTTATACCTGGATTGTTACAAATTATAGCAGCAATTAGTTTTATCTAAAAATTGCTTTAGTTCTGCATAATTATGTCCGTAAAGTAAAAAGTCTTTTAAGTAAAAATATTTCGTATTATAAAATTATATACATCTAACATAAGTAATTGTTTAGTTTTCAACGAGAAAAAGATGTGGAATTCTGAAAACACATGTACTAAATATAAAAATTAAAAGTAAGATTTTTGAAAAGATTTTTGAAATTTTTTTTGTTCATTATTTAATGAATTTTTAGACGTTACTTATACCAGAGATAATAAAAGTAGTAATAACTTTTCATTTTTAAAAATACTCTCATGAAACTTTTATTGCTTAATAATAAATATACATTTTTTGAAAAAATGTAGTAGGTATAAATTTCTATTTCTTCATATTTTTTTTTTAAATTTACGTTAATGCACACACTAATTGTGAGCTGTCCTCCCCCAACGATAAGAAAAGGTTATGCTAATGGATTTTCTAGATTCTAAACAAAGTATTTTATAAAGTTATATTGAACGACAAAAAACCTTGGTTTTAAATAGTTTTAAAAAATTTTTATTTGCATTATATTACAAAAGTTTTCTAAAAAATTACTAATCCTAATTTAGACTCCAGAAAAATAATCGAAATTCCGTAACATTCAAGAGATTTTTAAGTTGATAATTAAAAATCCAAAGTCAGATTTGCTAAATTTAAAATGACTGATCCGACATAGCTGACCAAAATTCTTATAGCCGGGACGGACCAAAGTCAGGTAGGGTTGGGTACCCACTCTGTGTTGAGATAACCTCTTAAACAGAGTATATGCGGTTACGACGACTGTAACACGCAGTGACACTCACAATAGGTCTCTCTCGGATAGAGGTCAGGGTTCAGTTGGGAGTGGCAATAGGACAGAATCCAGGCAACGACCAGGAATTGACCAAGGACAAGCTCGAGTACGTTTTAAGCGGACAGACTAACTTCGGAAGGAGATAATGTTTTGTTGGCAAAGTAGTAATCCCAGAAGAAGAGGATATGTGCTAAGGTTGCATTAGCGATGGGTCAATATGTACCCTCAATACGCTCAAATGACGCCTCAGTATTTAAGCATTTCTTCAGGAGGAAGAAGAACCCTCAGAGAAGCTTCAGGTTCCAACAGTAACACCTATGTCAACAACCGAAGAGGGAATCTGAGATCTAGGAACACCAAAGTCTATCTAAAGGTTTCTATTAAAATGGACAAAATTTCTGAAGGGAATAATCAGCTTTTAATACTCTCAGAGGATGTAGATCTCTGGACATTAAACTGTGCTGCATATGAAAAAGCAAAGTTCCTGAACAGAAAATCTGTTGCAAACCGCCTTTATAGGATCATTAAACGAATCAGACAAGTGCAGTTTAAGATTGGGATCGGTCGCTAAACAGCATGCTTCTCAATTACAAAGTGTGATTGCATATCTAGAATCAAAAAGAAAATTGACACCGAGAGTTTTGGAAATAGTACGGACTCTAAAAAGATTGCATCACACTCTAAATAGATTGCATCATACTCTAAATAAATTAAAGTTGCAGACCATCAAGCAACATTGTATTAAGAAGATAAGTTTTCTTGTTGTTACAAGGCAGCTTTTGGGAACGGAGGATGAAATGGATGAAGCAAAATAATATCTTTGCTACTAATCCTTCTCGTCTGTTCAATTTACCATCGTCAACTGTTGAAAGACCCCCATGTCGTGAAGAGATTGAAAACTTCTGGAGTAACATCTATGGGAAAACCTATGCAGTAAACGATGAAGAGTAGTCATTGACACTCTTTCGTAGCTTCTGTCTTAGACAAACTCGATATTAGCGTTAGCCAATAAATTAAAATAAAAATTTGAATAAAATAATCTTCGAACTACGAGTAGACTGAAGAATGTTTAAAAACACCAGCAACAATATCTAGCCTTGTGTATTAAGAAATTTGCAGTCGTACAATAATATGATACCTATGATAAACAAACTCTTGAAATCTTCTCGATTCCTAGGATGATCTAAGGATCAAGCTTAGAATATACGTGAACTATGATCTGATTTTCTCCTACTTTTGTGTCTATACAAGCAAACTTGTTTTCATTTTTAATTGTCATTTGTTTCGGTAATCTAACATAGTTCAAGCCTTGTTTTTTGACGAGTTAAGAAGTATTTAAGGGTGATTCTCCTGAAATATTACTTTTGTATGTCCTCAAGATTTTCTCAATAATAATAATAATTTATGACAATTTCTCTCTATACGTTAATAGTTTACCACTTTTTCTAAAAATCCTGCAAAAGAATTTATTTATTTTATAAGTTTAAAGTACTTTTTTTTGTAATTTTAACTACTAAAAGTGAGCCTTTTAACCTGTCCTATGTCAATTTTTCATTCTTTCAAAACGTAAAACAACTATTTAATATTTGAAAAACAATACTTTACAGATATTTTCTAGAAGCTAAGGGATTGTAGAATATTTGTACAAAGTATAAATAAAATAGATCTTATAGATTTTCCATAAATGGAAAATGAATTTTGTCCTCTGGTTTTGCATCATTCCTGTGGCTTGTTGTATATTATTCAATATTTTTTATATTAGTTAAGTTATTTATTTGTTTTCATACTTATTAAATACATTGACATCCATAATAATAATTTGTCAAGTGGGTTTTGTAAAAAAATCATTATTTAAAGTTCAAAATATATAAATTGAAGCTTTTACAGCGATTCACAACCTGAAGCGTTATTCCTCTGGCTCAAATTAAAAATAGAATGAGAGTAGATAAAATATTTTTGCAATTTTTCTACAATAAAGTTAACTTATACAAACATGCTAAACTATTCTAAGTTTAAGAAAAATTGCTTAATTTTAAATAAAATGTAAAAAATGTTAAAATCATCATTCCTCTGGCTCGTCATTCCTCTGGCTCATATTAAAAATTAATATGAATATCAATTGTTTTTGAACTGTCAACGAAAAATCTGTGGCTGAAAGGCATAACATCATAACTAACATTTTATCGAATTTGAGATAATATTAGATTTGAGTTTATTTAGTAATGCTCTTTAAAGTTTCATAACGGTAAAGTGATTTAAATGTTTATTTACGTAGAAAATAATTAATAACATAACAACATAACTGCATTCAAATCGAAAAAAAGAATTGATATTCTTCTTTGAAGCGTTTATATTTTATTAAAATTGATAAACAGATGTAAAAACTACACTAGAAAATAGGATACAATGCCAAACACCAAAAATATTGGTTAATTTTTTGATTTTACAAAACCAAGAAAAAAAACAAAAACAGATTTTTCTAAAAACAATGAAAATGCAGTTATGATGTTCTGCCTTTCAGCCACAGAAATAAACCTTCAAATCTTGACAAATAATTATTGGTGGTCAAAAGATTTCATATTTTGGTAAGTGTTTTAAAATCTACAATTTTTTTTAAATTATAATTAATAATAAATTAATAATATTAAATAGCTTTCTGACTATAAAAAATATTGTTTAATATAAATTCAAATGACATGAAGTTGTTGTTTACTTTAAAAAAAACACCTGCTCTACATTTTAACCTTTAGATTTATCTATAAATTTTAATATTAAAATTTTTTTTTAAATGCTACAAATTAGCATGATCAAGTTATGAAGGTGTTAAATCTTTAATTGCTTAACATGTTTATCAATTTTAGAGGTCCTAAAATGTATTTAATAAATTTTCATATCCGACGCACAAAAAGGAATATTTCTGGAGAATCATCCTTAAAAACTTTTAATGAATTTAGGTAAATTTGTGTTTTTAATACACTAACTAATTATTTTTTATGTTTCTTTTACTATACAAGTTATTTGCAAGTGATTATTAACTTTTGTATATTTTTTTATAATAAAACGCCTTGATGGCAAAAAATTGATATATGACATAATATAAATTTGAGTTACTATTTTCTACTTTCCTGGATCACATATATTTTTGATCAATTTTTTTTTAAAAGACATTTCTAAATTTTTTTTTTTAAATTATTATTTTAATAATTTAAAATATTATAACTTTAGAAAAATCCAATTTATGTTGTGTTTTAGTAGCATGACGTGAAAGACCAGTATTTATCAGTTTATTTTTAATGTCACGTTTCTGTTCAAGTTCATAAATTCTATTCAGTAAATGTATTTTTTTTTTACTAATACAAATTAATTTACATTTTTTCAACGAATTACATAAGCTGAAGAAGATTTAAATAAAAAAGGAGCCATATCCTTGTGGTTATGTAAACAATATTCTGTTGTTTCAATATAAAACAATATTCTGTTTATACTAATTAGTTATTGGGAAATTACAGATTTTTCAATTGTAAATTGGATTCTTGCATTAGAAGAATTAAAAATATCAAAAATGTTAGTAGTAATTTGTAAAAAATCATATAGTCGTCTATACCTCAAAAATAAAATAGAATTTTAAAATTCAATTTAAAAATTTTTTTTCTAAGTGTTTCATGGCCAATTTATCTATAAAATCTTATAATCTTTACATTGATGCAAAACAGTACTCCAAATTTTTAAAAAATTAATGTTAATGTTTTCATCACTAGTTTGTTAGAAAAAAACATTTCAAATACTTTTTGAGCATTCCTTCTGAGATAATATTTTTTCTTTTAAACTAAAACTTAAACTAAAATTTAAATTAGTTTTATTATTATTCTTATTGTTAAAATAAAAAAGAAATTTGTTGTCTTATTGTTTTGTAGAACTGTAGTGTTAAAGTAACTTCAAACGTAAGTAAATTTTACAACTTCAGGACATTTGCTTTTTATATTTATAATTTATCACTATCGCGTTAATTATTGTTTTATCTGAAAAGCTCGGAAAGTAAAGTTGATGTCTTTAAAAAATCGATTTGATAATGTCTGCAGACTTCTTACCATGATAATAAAATTTACATGTACATTTGATATCGAAGAACCTCAAATTTTTTATCTGAAAATTTTCAATTTTTAAAAATTTTCTAATATATTGTTATACTAAATAAAATAAAAAATCCGTTCTATTGTAAAGTAAATGTCGACATTCGATTTTCCGGAAAAATTAATTCACTGAAAAATATTTTTTTAAAGAAATCATTTAGCTAAAACTAACAATACTGCAAAAGTTTATATATAAAAAAAGTAAAAAATAAAAATTTACAAATTTTAAAAAATCTTTATTATTTATATAAATTGTAGGTGTAAATACTTTATATAAAACATTAATTTCGTTTTTTAATACCCAAGTTTTTCTGTAATGAAGCTACAGTTATAAAATTGAAATTTTGTCGACAAATTTAGTATATTTAGACGAAAAAAAATGTTTTAAAACATATCCTGGCGCCAAAAAATTAACTACAAACACAAATACACACACATCCATACAAAAATTAGCTTAACCCTCAACTGCTAGACTGGGTCTGACAGACCCGGTTTTTAAGACCCTCTTTTTTTATTATTTTCAAACTACAGTCCGCTGTAGGAGAGCGGAAAATGTCTACTGGGTCTGGCAGACCCAGTCAGATGAAAACGAGTGGATTAAATATTTTTGAGAAGTTCTAAAGATCAAAACTTCTTCTATGAAGAAACACAATAAGCAAAAATGCTTTCATATGGTTCTGTGAGTTAAAATAAAAAAAATTAATATACACTTTTGTACTTTTTCGAATTGAATAAAGATTTATTCAATTATAAATTTATTTTCAATCGCATACAAAGTTTTTTAAGCGATTAGTGTAAAGAAATTATTATCCACTGCTCTTTTTACAGCAGGCTTGTTCTGTTCCAGCCATATTTCTTGTTCCGCATGTATCATTTGGAAGTTTTTCACGATAACAGTTTGGTTTAGACATGCATTCTCCTTTGCCACCATTACATTTTCTTGGACCAGTTGGATACTTGCGGAAATTTCCTGCAGTTCAAAATTAAATGAGAACAATGCATTGTTTTCTAAATTAAATTAATTTCTGTTCTTAAGGGCATGTGAGGCGCATGGCGTCACTGACTCGAGTTTGTTTAAATATTGGGCCAAAATTTAAATGAATTCTGACAATACAGACCTTTCTAATAACATTTTAGGTACCAAGTTTCGTGACAAAATATTCAATATTTTAAGAGAAAAAATACGGACAAATTTTGCCAGTTTTCCATAATCCATCACATGTCCTTAAGTTCTGATAATTTTATAATAATCGTAAAATACATTGTAATCTTTTAGTTGGAAATATTTATAAATTGTTTTTCAATATAAATAAGTTTATACATGGAACATTGTCCACTATTTATAAATTAAAATAATTTGTTTAATCTTACCTGCCATGACTTCTGTGGTAATAAATACCAAGAACAAGAAAACAACGATTTTTGATGAAAACTTCATTGTCGACTTGGGTGATAAAGTAAACGGAAATTTAAAGTTATTTTTCACAATTTTAAATTCGAATAAATTTCAATGCCATTATCACGGCTTTTTATACCTTCATAGTCACAAATTATCGCAGCAATTATTTTTATCTAAAAAAATAACTTCAGGTTTGCACAATTATATCCATAAAATAATAGAACTTTTAAGTAAAGAGGTTTTTTATTTTATAATTATATACATTGAACATAAGTTATTGTTTAGGTTTTAAAAGGAAAAGATATTTAATATTTAAAATACACGTAATAAATATAAAAATTATGAATAAGATTTTTAAAAAGGGTTTTATTTAATTAAATGTTACAATAAGTCACTTATTCCGGTAATAAGAAAAATAGTATAGCAACTTTTTATTTTTCAAAATTCTCCGATGAAACTTTTATTGCCTAATAATAAATTTACATTTTTCTTTAAAAAATTTATTGTAAATTTCTATTTCTTCATATCTCTTTTTTTTAATTTACGTTAATGCACCCATCCTATTAAACGATAAGGACAAATTATTTTAATGGAATTTTCAGATTCTAGCAAACTATTTTGCAAAGTTAGATTTAGAGACAAGGAAATCGTAGTTTTAAATCATTTTAAAAAAATTGTTTTTTAATTATAGGTATTATAAAAGTTTTCGAAAAAATCACTAAAAAAAAAATTAGAAAAATGATTGAAATTTTGTAATATTTAAGAGGTTTTTTAAGTCGTTAATTACGAATACAAAGTCAGATTTGCTGAATTTAAACTTACTGGTCCAATATATTCCCAAAAACCCGCTAGTGACCATTTAAAAACACATCCGAGTCATTTTTAAAATCTTTGCTCTTATCTTACATCCGCCATTTGTAATTTTATGAATCTGACATCAGATTCGTAATCAGCGACTTCAAAAACCCCAGAGTAACAAATTTTAAACCAATCCTATTCTAAAAAGGAACGGATGTTGTGATTAACTTCAGACGTGTAAGACCCTTTATCGCTCTCTCATTGGTTAACAATATCTTCGATATTTATCGATAGTTTTTTGTTGTTATTTTGGTGGTAGCTTACTGAGAATAATATTTTAGGTTAATTGTTTTCTTTTTATTTTGTAATTTTGTAATATTTAATGGAAATTTTAATTTACTTTTGGAGAAAAGTGTTTTATTAAAAAAGAACAGTGAATCCCATTTAATCTAAAATGTATTCAACTTAAATATCATTTAACCTAAAATGCATTTAATCTAAAATGCATTCAGCCTAAATTTCATTTAGCCTAAATATCATTTAATCTAAATATCATTTAACCTAAAATGCATTAAGCCTAAAAAGCAGTTAGCCAAACTGCATTCAACATTAATCTCACTTAAAGTAAATTCTATTTAACCTAAATCCCATTTAACCTAAAATGTATTTAACCTGAATCTCATCTAAACAAAAATGCATTTAATATAAAATGCATTCAGCCTAAATTTCATTTAATCTAAATCTGAATAAATCTAAAATGCATTTAGCCTAAAAATCACTTAACCTGAATTTCATTTAATCTAAATCCCATTTATCCTAAAATGCATTCAGCCTAAAATCCACTTAACCTAAATTCCATTTCACCTAAATCCCATTTAACATAAAATATATTTAACATAAATCTCATAAAACCTAAAATGCAGTTAATCTAAAATGCATTAGGCCTAAATTTCATTTAACCTAAACCCCATTAAATCTAAATTCCATTTAACCTAAAATCCATTTAACCTAAATTTAATTTTATCTAAAATGCAATCAGCCTAAATTTGATGTAACCTTAATTGCATTTAGCTTAAACCCATTTAACCTAAATTCTGTTAAGCCAAAATCCCATTTTACTTAAAATGCATTCAGCTTAAAACCCTTTTAACCTAAAATACATTTAATCTAAAATGCATTCATCATAAATTTCATTTAACCCAAATCTCATTTTACCTAGATTCCATTTTACTTAAAATGCATTAAGACTAAATTTTATTTAACCTAAATTGCATTTAGCGTAAATTTCATTTTACCTAAATCCCATTCGACCTAAAAAGCATTTAGCCTGAATTTCATTTAAAATAAAATGTATTCAACCTACATGTCATTTAACCTAAATCCTATTTTACCTAAATTACTTTAAACCTAAATTTCATTTAACCTAAATCCCATTTAACCTGAATTCCATATTACCTAAAATGCATTGAGCCTAAATTTCATTTAACCTAAAAGCCATTTAACCTAAATCCTATTTAACTTAAATATAATTTAAACTAAATCCTATTTTATCTAAAATGCATTCAGCCGAAATTCCAATTACCCTAAAATCCAATTAACCTAAAATTCATTCAGCCTAAATTTCATTTAACCTAAATATCGTTTAACCTGAATCCCATTTTACCTAAATTGCATTTAGCCTAAAATCCATTTAACCTAAATCCAATTTTAACCTAAAATGCATTCACCCTAATTTTAATTGAACCTAAATTCTACTTAACCTAAATCCCATTTTACCTAAAATGCATTCAGCCTAACTTCCACTTTACCTAAATTGCATTTAGCCTAAAACCAGTTATCCTAAATCCAATTTTACATAAAATATAATGTAAATTTTAGGTTAAATGAGTTTTAGGCTGAATGCATTTCAGGGAAAATGAAGTTTAGGCTAAATGCTTTTTAGGTTAAATGGGATTTAGGTTAAATGGAATTTGATTAAAATGAAATTTAGGCTGTATTCAATTTAGGTTAAATGGGATTGAGGTTAAATGGAATTTAGGCTGAATGCATTGTAGGTAAAATGGGATTTAGGTTAAATGCTATTTAGGTTAAATAGGATTTAGGTTAAATGGAATTTAGGTTACATGGAATTTAGGTAAAATGGGATTTAGGTTAAATGGAATTTAGGTTAAACGGAATTTAGGTTAACTTTAATTTAGACTGGATGCATGTTAGGTTATGAAAATGAAATTTACGTTAATTGAAATTTAGGGTTAATTGAATTTAGGCTAAATGAATTTTAAGTTAAATGGGATTTAGGTTAAATGAAATTTAGGTTAACTGGAATTTAGGTAAAATAGGATTTAAGTTAAATGACATTTAGGTTGAATACATTTTATTTTAATGAAATTCAGGCTGAATGCTTTTTATATAAAATGAAATTTAGGTTAAATGGATTTTAGGTTTAATGGGTTTTAGGTTAAATGGAATTTAGATTAAATAGTATTTAGGTTAAATGAAATTTAAGCTGAATGCATTTTAGATTAAATGCATTTTAGGTTAAATGATATTTTGTTTAAATGAGTTTTAGGTTAAAGGGGATTTAGGTTAAATGGAATTAATGTTAAGTGGATTTTAGGCTGAATGCATTTTAGAATAAATGGGATTTAGATTAAATGAAATTTAGGTTAAGTGTGTTTTAGGCTAAATGCATTTTAGATTTATTGAGATTTAGATTAAATGAAATTTAGGCTGAATGCATTTTAGATTAAATGCATTTTTGGTTAGATGAATTTTAGATTAAATACATTTCACGTTAAATGGGATTCAGGATAAATAGAATTTAGGTTACGTGGGATTTAGGTTGAATGCAGTTTAGGCTAAATGCATTTTAGAATTAATGCGTTTTAGGTTAAATGAGATTTAGGTTAAATGGGATTTAGGCTAAATGGGTTTTAGGGAATATTCATGCGCCTCAATAGAGTTTTAATTTTAAAAAACAGTAATAATTTTTTATTGTTTTTCTTGGCTTTCTTTTTATTTAATTAATTTAATTACATTTAACTATTAACATTATATTGAAACATAAAATTAAGTTAGTAATTTAGCACTTTCAATGGTAAAGTCTAAAGTTAGAGTATGTTGTGTTATTATTGAGGTTCAGTCACATGACGATCCTTCTTACATTTGATGACAGGTGAGTAATAATAATTATAATAATAATAATTTTCCTGACCTTTTTTTTATTTATAAATTGATAAAGTACAGAAAAATTTTGTTATTGTTATTTATTATTTTTGTTTTTATCATATCAAGTAAATAGTTTTGCACTTATAATGTAAAAATTAAAGTTAAAGTATTGTTGTTGTTTTTTAGAAAAATACATGTCGAGATTATTTGACGACAGGTAAGAAAGAATAATGTTCTTCATTAATTTATTTTTATTTTAATGCAAATCTAAAAGTTATGGAGAATTTTATTATTTTCAATTATTATTATTATTTATATAAAACTAGATTAGTAGTTTTGAACTTTCAATTAACATTCTTTTTAATCCAATTATGAGTTCCTAAATCACCTTATGTATTAAAACAAACAAATCTACATTTTTAAATCATACAAACATTTCTGTTAATGTTTATAAAGTATCCACATTTTATTTCACATTTAAAATTATTTATTTGTAATGGAACCAATTTGAATCTCCGGTACACATATTCATACATGTTAAAATACATATAATTTATTTCATAATATGCTGTATAGTTGGCTTTTATAACATTATTTTTGAACCAATTCTTGCAGTCCCTATTTCGAAAACAATTGTATAAAAGTTAATTGAATATCATATCAATCTCCATCATTTATTTATCAATCATTATTTATCTTTCGTCATTATATGTTCAGAAATAATTTTCAAAAAGTGCCTTATATTCGTAAAAATGAACAGGTATTATCCGCGTATAGTTGAAACAATGAGTGAGAATATACATGCGTATACCATAAATATCTCACGTATTTAATAAATCACTTGCTGGGAACTCAAAGTATCGAGGAAATGGACTATTAAGAAATAGAGACATTTTCCGTAATCGACGTTTCTTCAAAGTGAGTAATCGAACGGAAATGCGTGAGCGTGGATTGAACGAGGGACGTTCAACGCTTCGCAGATCGCCAAGTTGGCGGTATACATAAGAAGAGATAGGTGCCGACCTAAGGACCTACATTCGCTTATAAGCCAACAACGATGCCTCGGGCATATACTTGAAGAAGTCCACGTATCTTCTATATATCCCTATATGTACTATCCATTCATTCGTACAATTGTATTAACACACTAAAATCTTCTGCTACATTTAAAAGAAATGTATGAACGCGTTGAATATTCTAAAATTACTCTCAAATTCTCTATTTTTAATTCGCTAAGAAGTTAACCTGAGAATCGTCGCTTCCTGTTCTGGCGAGATTGCCAGGAGTAGAAGACGATGTTGATGATGATTGTTTACTACTTTTCAAAACAGTAGCAGACGGCTGAGGTACAGGGATGGGTAGATGAGGCCGCCACTTCGCCGCGCGACAGAGTTGGGTCGCTCGCGGTTGCTACGTAACGGCGACGGATCTCGGTGTAACTCTGAACTTGGAACTATTGTCAGAGGGTTGCTATTTTGGGGAATTATGAACGGTTTCTAAGATCTCGCGACAGAGAACATTTTTCTGTCTTAAAAATTCTTCTGATTTATCCGCTTGTGTCGATTTTATAAAAGAGTTTTCGCACAGATTAGACTGCTAAATAAACATTGTTGTAGAATTCATTTGGGACAAATCTATAGTACCAATGAAAGGAATTTTTTTTTGGCTATTCAGAACAATCGATTTCTGTAACAGAATTTAATGAAGCAGAAATCGAAATCAAACCTGATGATCCGGATATAAAAAAATTCTTTATAAAGAATTTTTTTTAATGAAAAAATTATTTTATGCTTAAATAAAAATGTTGAAATTTACTTGAAATAGACAATAAACACTTAAAAAATAGCAGTATAACTCGTTTTACAATAAAAATATTTTAGTGACCCTGAATTTCCTTAAGAAACAAGAAAACATAGCACGTGGAAAATTCTTTTTATTTTAAGTTAGCTTACATTTTACAAACTATACAATTTATCAGAAAAATTTAACTTGTATAATTATTTTTAAAAAGTCAACAATTTTAAACAATAAACATTTTTTAACAAATAAAAATTTTTAACAATAGAAATATTGCCCTTCAAATAATTGAGATTTTACGATATGTGTGTTAATTACTTAATTTTCTTGACAAGAACATAAAAATTTGATTATTCATATGAAATAACAAATTTTGACAATTTACTTTATGACATTGAATATTTAATAAAATCTATTAAGGGGAGGCACCGGTGAAATTTTTTCCCATTCAAATTTATGACTGGTGCCAATTTTTTGCTTACTTAATTTAAGCATATAAAATTATCTTAGAATGTCAAAGATAAAAAAATAAAAACCTGGAAATGTTTAAAATATTTATTTTTCGAAAAAATAAAATTTTGTTAAAAGTTTATCTCTTTTTTCAAATTTTTACTATTTTTTACATAGCCAATTTTCTTGCATCTTTTTTATCTTAGGTTGAGCTAAAATTTGTTTTCAAATAATAATTATTTAATAATAATCGAAGTTTTTTTGTTTGTTAAATCTAGTTAAAACCTCATCCTATTTTGACTAATAATAGGTCATTTTTATTGTTTAAACATTTTCTACAATTTTATTAGTTGGATTTTTTAAAATATTTTATTCAAAAGTTATTGACTAAAGAAAATTTGATTTAAATATATTTTTAAACAAAATGTTACGTAACAAAACAAAAGCTAACAAATAAAATTATAAATAATGTTTTAAAGAGAAAAATGAGCTCTTTAAGATACTAAAGAAATAGAAATAATTCCTTATATTTTTTAATTACAGATTCAAATTAAAAAAATTTGCCATTACAATTATCTCCTTTCAAAAACGCCCTGCTGTAAAAAATTTTATATATGAGGAAAATCGATGGACAGAAAAACCCTAAACCAATTTTTGTTGAGCTTTGCATTTTTTCCTAATTCTCAAAATGTACCAATTGAGTCGTATTATAAAATTTTATTAGATATAATTTCCTCTTAGTCTGATTATTATTTTCATAATTTGTTTTTAAAATGATTTTAGAAAAAAAAAAAAATTGTAATCCAAAATTATTTTAACCTACCAAGAAATAAATTAAGATTTAGTAATAATTATGAGAGGAAAAAACCAGTGAAATATTTCTTTTTTGTTTCGGTACAAAATTTCCCTCAGATTTAAATTTTATCAAAATTTCCAAAAGTTTTTATATTTTATATTTTATAAAGAATTTTTTAAACTAAAAAAAATATTTTATAATTTAATATAAATGTTGAAATTTGCTTGAAAGCGACAATGTACACTTGAGAAATAGAAGTATAACTTGTTTTGCGATAAAAATATTTTTGTGACCCTGAATTTCTGTGACAACAAGAAAACATGGCTCTTGAAAAATTTTTTAAATGATAAGTTAGTTAAATTTGCCTACATTTTACAAGCTGTACAACTTATAATATGAATTTAACTTATATAATCATTTTTAAAGTCAACAATTATAAAAAAAAAAAATGTTAACAAATAAAAATTTTTAAGAATAAAAATTGATTAAGATTACTATATGTGTATTAATTTTCTTAACAAGAATATCAAAATTTAATATTCATATCCAAAATGACGCCTAGAGGGTTAATTTTTGCTAGCTTAATTTGGGCATATAAAACTATCTTAGAATGTTAAAAATAAAAAAAATTAATTTCGAAAATGTTTAAAATACTTATTTTTTAAAAATGTTTTTTTTTTTTAATTTAGCTCCTTCCACAAATTCTTACTGTTTTCTATAGCCAATTTTCTTACAGCCTTTTTTACAATTCTGAACAAAATAACGCATCGACATTAAAAAATTTTGTTAAAAAAAATTTTTTTTTCTGTCAAAAAACTTTATTTTTTTGAATTTTTAACAACATAGTGTAATATTCAAGATCTAAAATTATGCCAAACAGAAAATTGATACCCTTCAGCAACAAGTTGAAATTTTGTTTTCTCTCACCTAAAATGCCTATACCTTCTTCTATAATTTTCAGTTTCGTTCAACAATTCTTTTCGGGATTTTTTACAATTTTGAACAAAATTATGTTTGGATTTAAAAAAACTTTTGATTTAAAAAAAAGAAAAATTGAAAATTCTAGAACACAATTTTTTTTTTAATTTTATCAATGTAGGATAATTTAAGATCCAAAATGTTGCTAGAAAAAAATTTGGCACCTCTGAACAACGCGATTTAATAAATGCTGAAATTTCATCGGTGCCTCCCCTTTAGAAAACAAAGGCAATCAATAAATAATCATTGAAAATTATATTTTAAAAAGTTTTCAATAATTTTAAAATCATGAAAACGTTTGACCATTTTTTTAGATTTTTTTAAACATTATATGTAATAAATATTATAAGAATATAATATAAAAAAGGATAAAAAATATAATTATAAATATATAATTATAAAAAGAAATGAAAATTGAAAATAATACTTGCAAATTGACAAAAATAATGGTAAATTAAAAAAATGAATTTTAATTTCCTATGAAGAATATAAAATTTAGGAATAAATAATTAAAATTGAAAAACTAATTGAAAAAACTAAACAAAATAATTTAAATTTGAAGAAAGTAAATTAAAGATTTAGGAAAAAAATTTAAAAATAATTTAAAATTGCAGAAAATAATTGCAAAATGATAAAAACTGTCCAGAATTTTAAGGATTCTAAAATAAAGTCCAGGCCATTTAATAAATTCTAGTTTAAATAATTGAAATAATAATAGAAAAGAATTATCAGAAAATTACTACTTTTTCTTAAAATTTTATTATTTATTGTTTTTAATATAACAGCATAAGAAATATTATTTAAAAATATAAAATTTAGTTCTACATAAAACTTTTTATTTTATATTCGACGTTTTAGATAAAAAGTCTTCTCCTTGACTAGTTCATTCAAACTAACCACCTTTTTTTAAAAATATGATCAGTGTATAAAATCTCAGAATGATTATTATTTGCAAGTATAGTTTATCAAAGAAATGAAGAAAATTTTTTCAAAAATTAAATAAGGTACGGATATTTTTTTAAAATTGAAATAATAAATAAGAATATAATTTAAAAAACTTTAAAATATATTTTACTAAAGAGAACAAAATTTAAAAAAAAAAAAACAATAATAAGATTTAGTTAGAATTTACTAAAAAATTAGAATTAATAAAAATAAAATAAAAAAATGTATGTATCAAGATAAATAAACTATTTACCAAAAAAATGTTAAAATCCTTTAAAAATAAAAAAGATTAGGCAAATTAAGTATAATATGAATGTTCTCATTGTAAAAAATGAAGGTTTTTTAAAAGTGATTTCGGTTATGTATATTTTATACCTTCCTTCGAATTTTTAAAGAATTATATTTGCATGTATTTTGATATTTTTATAAAATTCTGTTTTTTTTTAATTAAATATTAGCATTGTATATAATTTTTAAAATAAAATTTTAACTTCTTAGTTTTCGCATTATGCTTACGTCCATGTTTTTATATTCTACTTTTAGATAAACTAATGTTGCGATAATTTGTGATAATACAGGTATAAAAGACAATGGTCTTGGTCTTATAACTTATTTCAATTTAAAGTTGCTTTAAAAAATAACTTATTAAATTTCCGTCTACTTTTTCATCCAAGTCAACTATGAAGCTGTCATTGAAAATTGTTCTTTTCTTTTTCGTGGTATTTATTGCCACACAAGCCGTACAAGGTATGTTTAAAAACATTTGTCCATATATTTACAAACAATTTTTATATTTCTTTGTATTTGCAAAAAATTGTTTATCAAAGATTTCTTCTATGTTAGTCAAATTTTCATAAATGTTTTTTAACATTTTTAACTCTAATCAATGAAGAAGAATTTTATTTCTTTTTTGTATTTTCTTATTTTAAATAATTTTTATGATTACTAATTTATGACAGATATGAGTTGAAAAATAAAAAAATGACATATTATGTATGATTCTTATTTTTGAATTTAATATACAAAAGGTGTAAAAACATGAAATATTGTGTACTGACATTTATTAAGGAAAAATTAATTCCATCCGTTGTGATGGATGGATTAAATAAAATTTTAATAGAAGTTTAATTCCTCAAAAAGTATTTCTAGATAAATTTATTTCAATCAAGATTTATGCAAATAATTATGGCGTATTTTCTTTAAAATAAATCTATATTGAAAAAATAAATACATTCAATTAATGTAACTTATCATTCTTAAATTTTCAATTGAATTCTGATTGAATTGAAAATTTATCCAGATTAAATTCCTCTGGAACTGAAATTTTTATTAATGAAATGTATTAAATTATGGAATTTAAATTGGAATCGCAAGCATGTAAATTAAAATATAAATTATTTCCAACTACTTTGATCAAAAGTATAATAAAAAACAGTTTTTAGATTATTTAAGGTAGATAATTCAACACTTTGATAATAAAATCATCGTGTTTTCATTTTTAAAGAAAAATAATTGAAAAATTCTAACCTGATTTATTTTTTATTACAGGGGGTAACTTCCGTAATAAATCTGGCAAAACTCCACAATGTGCAGGTGGACAAGGAGAATGTACTCATCCAGGTAACTGTCATAGAGAAAAACTCCCAAATGATAAATGTTCACAGTCACAGGCTTGCTGTAAAAAGAGGACATAGTAAAGAAATATTCCAAAATTCTTTACAACAATCGCTTAAAAACAAAAACTATGTATGCGATTGTAAACAAAAAATTGAATAAACATACATTCAGTTAGAAAAAAAACAAAATTTCTAATTTAATTATTTCAACCCAAAATAATGTCAAACAAGCTTCTCTTTATTATTTTACGAATTACACAAATCTCATATTTGTGACAATAATAGATTTTTGTCACTTAATTAATTTCCAAATTTAGAAATTTTTGTCATCAAACAAAAATGAGAAAAACCAGGCAAAAATAATAATGAATTATACAATTCGACGAAAATGATTACAATTTACAAAAGAAAACTCATATTCGGTAAAAATAATTGAAAAATGACAAATGAAGTTTAAAATAATTTAATAAACTATTTAATTAATTTGATATTGAAGGAAATAATTCAAAACTGACAAATTTTTATTTTTGAAAAAATTAAAGAAAAGAATTGAAACTTGCGGAAATTGAATATAAAAATTAGGGAAGAAATTAAAAAATAATAGAGATAATTAGAAATTGAAGAAAATTGTTGAATTTTGATAAAAGTAGTAGACAATTGTAGCAAATAATTAAAATCATAAGAGAAAAGAATTAATAAAAATTTAAGGAATTTTTAAATTATTTTAAATTTACTATTCTCAAAGAGTGGATTAATTAAATTTTGAATCAATGGAATTTTAAATTAATAAAAATTTAAGGAATTTTTAAATTATTTTAAATTTACTATTCTCAAAGAGTGGATTAATTAAATTTTTAATCAATGGAATTTTAAATTAATTCAAGTTCGAAGAATTATAATATATAATTGTAATTATAGTCTTGTTTATCTTAAATATATTCTGCAATTATTTAAATTATTTTTTACAAATTTTTATATTTTTCTTTAATTTACAATTATTTCTATCAATTATTTTATTATTAAATTTATTTTTCAATTAATTTTCTAATTTTTTTTATTGTTTATCTCAAATTTTAGTTATTTTTTCAATTTATAATTATTTTCATCATTCTGCAATTATTTTTTCATATTACGAATATATGTTAAAATTTTTTTAATTATTTTTCACAAACTAAAATTATTTTTTTCAATTTTCAATTATTTTTATTACTTTACAAATATTTTCTCTACTTTTTTATTATTTTCATTATTCTTCAATTAATTTCTTAGATTTTAAAATATTTTTTTCAAATTTTAATAATTTTCTGCAATTTTCAAATATTATTGTTATCATTTTGCAATCAATTTCTTCAATTTACGATTATTTCTATCATTTTTCCATTACTTTTTGCCATAATAAATTATTTTTTTATTAATTTTCAATTTTTATATAATTTATCACAGCTTCAATTATTTTATTATTAAATTTATTTTTCAATTAATTTTCTAATTTTTTTTATTGTTTATCTCAAATTTTAGTTATTTTTTCAATTTACAATTATTTTCATCATTCTGCAATTATTTTTTCATATTACGAATATATGTTAAAATTTTTTTAATTATTTTTCACAAACTAAAATTATTTTTTTCAATTTTCAATTATTTTTATTACTTTACAAATATTTTCTCTACTCATTTTGCAATCAATTTCTTCAATTTACGATTATTTCTATCATTTTTCCATTACTTTTTGCCATAATAAATTATTTTTTTATTAATTTTCAATTTTTATATAATTTATCACAACTTCTACTTATTTTTTCAATGTACAATTATTTTTAACATTCTGCAATTATTTTCTTTTATTACAAATATATGTTGCAACTTTTTTAATTGTTTCTCAAAAAATAAATTTATTTTAATTTCTAATTATTTTTATTACATTTTAAAAATTGTCTCGAATTATTTATAATTTTCATTACTCTTCAATTAATTTTCTAGATTTTAAAATATACTTATCAAATTTTAATAATTTTCTTCAATTTTTTATTATTAATATTATCATTTTCCAATCAATTTCTTCAGTTTTTAATTATTTTTATTACTTTGCAAATATTGTTCCGAATTTTTTATTAGTTTCATTACTTTTCAATTAATTTCCTAGATTTTGAAACATATTTCTTAGATTTTAATAATATTTTCCAATTTTTAATTATTTTTATTACTTTGCAAATATTTCCTAGGATTTAACATTATTTTCATTAATCTTGAATTAATTTCCTAGATTTTGAAATATTTTTCCCAAATTTTATTAATTTTCTTCAATTTTCAATTATTATTGTTATCATTTGCAATCAATTTTTTCAATTTTTAATTATTTTCACTAATCCTAAATTAAATTCCTAAATTTTCAATATTTATCTCATTTATCAATTATTTTTTTCAAATTCATTTTCTTTTATCTGTTTGTAATTTCCAAAATTTTCATTTATTTTCTCAAATTTAAGTTATCTTGTCTCTACTTTTCAATGTTTTAATCAATATTCAATTATTTTTCTCAAATTTTAATTAAGTTCGTCAATTTTCACTTATTTTTTTTTTTTAAACAAATTTTACATTATTTTGAATATTTGTTGATTAATTCCGAAAATTTTAATTATTTATCTCAAATTTCCATTATTTTCTTCAATTTTTCAAAAATTATTTTTCTAAAATTGGAATTATTATGTACAAATTTCAACTATTTTTATCACTTTCCAAAAAATTTTTTCAAGGATTCTCATGATATTTCAATTTTTCCTCTAATTTTTAAATTCAATTTCCTCAAGTTTCAATTCTTTTCTTTAATTTTTTCAGATAAAACTTTGTCTGTTTTAACTATTTCCTTCAATATCAAATTAGTTTAATTATTTATTAATTAACTTTCAATTTCTTTCTACATTTTTCAATTATTTTAAAAAATATGATTTTTGTTCTTCAAATTTTCAATGTTTTAATAATTTTTCAATTATTTTTCTCAAATTTCAATTAAGTTTGTCAATTTTTAATTTTATTTTTTAACTTGCAATGATTTTCACAAATTTTATAGTATTTTGATTATTTTGTTATTAATTCCGAAAATGTACTCGAAATTAAATAAAATCCAAAAATTTTAAAACTCATTAAAATGTATGTATCACATAGGTGACAATTTTTTTTACGATTATTTTAGATGTAAAATTATAGTACAATTATAAAATTAAAAAAAAATTTTTTTGATAGGTTTTGGATTATGCGATTGAAACAAAAATTGAACAAATCTACATTTAGCTAGAAAAAAAACATAAAATTTCTAATTTAATTATTTCAACCCAAAATGATGCTAAAGAATGAATAATTGCTAAAATCTGAATTCTTTCCCAAACAATTATTTTTTATATAAAACTTGAACTTTTGACTTATAGGGAATTTATCCACATTAATTTAAAATAAATGCTCTTAATTATTCTCACTTATTCTTATTATGAAAAAAAGCATATTAAATTTAATTTCATAAATTAATCTTCTGATGAAACGAGTTTTAAAAAATATATAAATTTCAGTCAGTAATTCATAACCAACCATTTAATCTCTACAACCAAAAATAATATAATTAAAAAATTTCATAATTAATCAATGCAAAATTAATCTATATTTACTAATTTTATGCATTATTTCTGAATATGTACAACTTACATTATGTTTAATTATTTAAAGTTAAATTCTTATATTATAAATAATTTACATTTATATAAAATTATAATTTGAATTTTTATGAATTTCAAATAAATTATAAAAACAATAAATCCTTTAAACTTGCATTTTTAAGAAGTGAGATATTAGAGTTTAAAATGTATTTTTGTCTAATTTTTTTGTAAAAATTAGTGAAATATTAATATTTTAAATTTTATTTAGTAGCTTTAAGCTTTTTGACTAAAAGGATTTTTTTTTTGGTTTACGGAAAATCATGTTAATCTCAATAAAATTGTAATAACATATAATAATATTTTTTTAAGTTAATTATAAACAAATTTTAACTCAATAATCTAAGAGAGTTAAACATGTTGAAAATGATTTTGGCTAAATTCTAAGACTGTTTTTTTTCCTATAAAATAAAGAGCCACAAAGTCAAGGTAAATTTTACGTCCTGGTGGTTGTTAATGGTTCAAAATGAGATTCCGTATCCGCTTCCTCATTGTCAAGTTCACAGTTTCATGCAACTCTGTCAGTGATTTTAACGACTCTTGTCTTGTAAATGTCTGAAAACTTTCGAAAATTTTCCTATTTTTAAATTGAAGTATTTACTATTTAGGTTCTTTTTTTTATTTACTATTTAATTTAAAAATTTAATACTATTTAATTTTGTCTATACTAGTGACGTAATATTCCATCATATGCCCTTAAAATAACTATTAAAAAATCTATAAAAACCAAGTATTATTTCAATTAATTTTTATCACTCATACTTCTTTATTGTCATTAAACTTATTTTACATGATTTAATACGTTAATCAGAATTTATATTAAAAAATAAATATATGAAAAATGACGAAATTAATTGACAATTAAAAACAAAATTCGAAAAATTCGAAAAACGGCTAGATAAATACACAATTGTTAAAAATAATCTAAAAAATTGAACAATATATATTCAATTTAAACTGAAAAATTAAGAAAATTATAGGAATAATTGCTAAAACCAATTGCAAATTGAGCAACTGGATTGAAATTCAAAAAAAAAATTTTTTAATTTAAGAAAATAATTGAAAACTTTAGAAAATAATAAAAGTTTGGAGAAAATAATAGAAACTTGAAGAAATAAATTCATAATTTAAAAATTAAACTGAAATATAAAAAAAAATTGATAATAATGGAGAAAAACTGCAGAACGTGAAAATAATTCACAATTGAAAACAAAATTCGAAAAATGGCTAGATTAATACACAACAACAACAACAACAAAATAATTGAAAAACTCAAAGAATCATTATAAAACTTTAAGAGACTAATTGCAAATTGAAAAAATTGTAGGAAATAATTTCAAATTGCGAAAACTAGTTAATAATTAAAAAAAATAATTAAAAAATGAGAATAATTAAAAAATTGAAGAAAATATCTACAAAATGACTAGATTAATAGACTACTGAAAAAAAATTGATAAAATATATCAAAAATTTTAAATTTAAAGAAAATAATTAAAAATTGAAAAATGAAGAAAATTATAGGAATAATTGTTGGAAAAAATTGCGCATTGAACGAATGGGTTGAGAAACGACAAAAATAATTAAAATTGAATAAAATAATTGAAAATTGAAAATTTAAATTTAAATTTAAAGAATATAATTGAAAATTGAAAAAAGTATTTGAAAAAGGCCGAAAGTTATTGAATATAAAAGAAAACAATTAAAAACTGAAAAATGAAATTGAAATTTGAAAAAAATTGAGAATTGAAGAAAATAAAAATTTGTAATTAACGAATCTTATTGATAATGGAGAAAAATAATTGGCGGAAGGCGAGGATTTGAAAATATCAAAGAAAATAATTGACAATTGAAAGAAAATCAAAAAATGACTAGAATAATGCACAACTGAAAAAAACCTATTTTACAGAAAATAGTATAAAAAAAAAAAATTAAAATAAAAAAATGATAATTTAGAAAATTTACTAAGAAGTAATAAAAATAAAAATAATTGAAGAATATAATTAAAAAATAATAAAAATAATTAAAAATTGCAGAAAATAATTGAAAATTAAAAAAATAATTGCAATTTGTTGCGAATTAACTGGAAAATAATAATAAAAGCAGTTACAAATTTCGGAAAATAATTTAAAAAATAAAAAAATCATAGAAAGGTTTTAAAATTGAACAAAATAATTAAAATTTAAAAAAATCCTTGATAATTTCAGAAATAAATTAAAAATAATAATAAATTAGAGAAAATATAATTGAAATTTGAAAAAATAATGGGAAAATTGTGATAAATAATTGAAAATTTAGGAAATTGATTAAAAAATAATTAAAATGATAAAAATTGAAGAAAATAATTTAAAAAAGTCTAAATAATATAAAATTTCAGAAAATAATTGAAATCTTAAAAAAATTGCAAACTTTGCAAAATTAATTTAAAACAAAAATAATGAAAGCAATTATTAAAAATTGAGGAAGATAATTGAAAAATCATAAAAATGTTTTGAAATAAAGAAAAATAATTGAAATTTAAGAAAAATACTTGAGAATTTTAAAAAAAAATTAAAAAGATGAAAATTAAGAGAAAATAATTGAAAATTGAAAAAAATTAATTGAAAAATTGAGATAAATAATTGAAAATTTAGGACGTTAATTCAGAAATAATTAAAATAATAATAATTGAAGGAAATAATTTAGAAATAAGGTAAATAATTTAAAATTAAAGAAAATAATTGAAATTTGAGAAAAAATCAAAAAATGACTAGAATAATGCCTAACTGAAAAAAATAATTGAAAACTTTAAAAAATAATTCTAAAATTTTAAGAGAAAAAAAAATTTTACATATTGTAAAAAATAACTGAAAATTAGAGAAAATAATTGAAAAATAACAAGAATAATAGCAAAATTGAAGATAATTTCTGAAAAATGACGAAAATAATTGACAATTGAAAACAAAATTCGAAAAATGGCTAGATTAATACACAACTGGAAAAAATATTTTAAAAATCAAACTATGTATATTTTATTTAAAAAATAATTGAAAATTGAAAAATTAAGAAAATTATAGAAATAATTGTTGGAAATAATTGCTATTTGAACAACTGGATTGACAAAAATGGAATCGAACAAAATAATTGAAATTGAGAAAAAAATTTTAAATTGAAGAATGGAAATGAAACTTTTAAAACATAATTAAGAACTGAAGAGAATAATTGAAGAATTATACTTAAATTAAAATAGCGTATTGATATTCGAAAAAATAATTGAAAATTGAAAAATGTGATTGAAATTTAAAGAAATATAATATTTTGGAATATTGAATAAACTTAATTGAAAATTGTAGAATGGAATTGACTTTAGAAAATAATTCATAATCTAAAGAAAATTACAAAATGACGATAATAATTTAATATTAAAGAAAATAATTGAGAAATGCGCAAAATAATTGACAATTGAGAAAGAAATTCGAAAACTGTCGGGGATAATCTACCACAGAACAAAATAATTAAAACAGTTAAAGAATAATTATAAATTTAAGGAGAATATTTGTAAATTGAGAACGGTTGAAAATTATAGAAAAAATTGTAGACTTATTTACACACTAATTTATAAACTTTCTTAAAACATTTAATTATTCTTTCTTGCAATTTTTTCTTTTTCAAACAATTTCTTGGTAGGTCATGTTTTTTTTAACTGTATTCTTTTAAAAAAAATTACTTCAGTTAATTTTATATAGTTTTATTTTAACAATATTTAAAAAAATTTGTTTACTTTTCCAATGATTTATTTTATTTATTATAATATGGAAGTTGTAAAATATAATTTTTTTCAATTTTATGATTTTTAAAATATTTATTTGGTTTTTTGTCATTTGTCATAACATATTAATTTTTATAATTTTTAAAGACTTTTCTTCTTTTATTTAATTTTTCGTAAATTGATATTTCTTCAACTTTGCGCTAAATTTCTATTTTATATCTTTTTCTTTTTTCAATTGTTATTTAATTTTACTTGTTGTTAAGTACTTATGTACGAAAGGGCTTTAAGCCCGTAAATCTGTATAAATAAAATAAAAAAATAAAAATAAATTTGATCTTATAATAAATTTTCTCACTGGATCAGAATTTCTCTATTTCTTAGAAATATTGGTTTTTTTCTTAAAAGTGTTTAATTGTTTTTACTTAATTCTTTATTTAAAAAAAATTATTGCTCTTTGCTTGATTTTCAAAAAAAGTTATTAAAGTATTTTTTTATCTTTAGTAAAACGTAAAAGTTTTACTTGCTTTGAAATTTTTCCGTTTTTTTACTGATTATCTTATTTATTTTCTTAATTTAAAAAAATCATGTCCGCAAGTATTTTAGCTTTTTGAAAATCATTTTTTCCTCTCTTTTTCATAACGCATTATTACCATATTTTCTTTCTTTTACTTTCATTGATTTCTTAAACTTTTTTATTTTTGAGGAATTTTTTTATTTTTTGCAATTTTTTCAATTACTACATTTTTTACATCTTTTTGCTTTAATTTTCCCATTTCAATGTAAATTATCCTTAACTTTCTTATCTGTTCATTCATAATACTGGTTTTAATAAAATTTTGTAATTTTTGTAATTGATGTAAAATTTCATTTCTTTTACATTTTGTTAAGATTCTTTGAACATTTTCTCCATTGTTTAAATGATTATTCGCTAGTTACTCTGATAAGATAAAAATGCAGAAACTTTTGTTTTTTTAGGGGGACCCAGAAATTTTGTTGTGCTTCAGGCCCGCGACAGCCTTGATACGGCCCTGTTTTTGAAATTTTTTTTTGCAATTTTCCCATTTTCGGTTACTTTGTTTGACATCCTGCACAATCTAGAAAAATTAATGAAAAAATTTTAAACTTGCACAGCGCTCAGCATTGCAGTCTCAGCTTTAAAAAAAGTCTTTGACATTTAAAAATGTACAAAAATATTCGTGAAATAAGGGGCCAATTTATAAATTTCGACTCACTATACAACTGAAAGTACACTGAAAAAAATGTTTAGTCATATCAACAAAAATTTTTTTGGCTCAACCAAATTTTTAGTCATAGCAACAAAAATTTGGTTGGTTCAACAAAATTTTTGTTGATATGACTATACATTTTCTTCACTGTACCTACAACTGATTTAATTGTTTGTGTTCAAGACATGGAAAGTTTGTTTATATTGTTCATTTTAGAAAGTTACTATTTATTTTTTTTTAACTATGTATTGTCGGCTTGACAAAAACCATACAATTTCAAAAAATCTTTGAGAACCATATCATTTCAGATGAATGTTTTAAACCATACCATTCCGTGTTCTGATTATAAAATATATTTGCGTAAGTTTTTTAAAACATACCATTTAGATTGAACCATACCACTTTGACAACAACAGTTTTTTGTTTTTATTTTAAGTTGGTAACCATTGCCTAAAAATAAATAAGGTTACATATTGTTAAAAGAAGGTCCACTAAGAGTATTATTTTGTCTATCATTTTTTCAGATTTATTTCCATTATTTATAATCAGCACGCGGAATGGTATGGTTTAAAACATTCATTTGAAATGGTATGGTTTTCTAAGATTTTTGGAAATGGTATGGCTTAAAACATTCATCTGAAATGGTATGGTTCTCTAAGATTTTTAGAAATGGTATGGTTTAAAACATTTATCTGAAATGGTATGGTTGTCTAAGATTTTTGGAAATGGTATGGTTCTCTAAGATTTTTGGAAGTGGTATGGTTTAAAACATTCATCTGAAATGGTATGGTTCTCTAAGATTTTTGAAAATGGTATGGCTTAAAACATTCATCTAAAATTGTATGGTTCTCTAAAATTTTTGAAAATGGTATGGTTTAAAACATTCTTCTAAAATGGTATAGTTCTCTAAGATTTTTGGAAATGGTATGGTTTAAAACATTGTTCTGAAATGGCATAGTTCACTAAGATTTTTGGAAATGGTATGGTTTAAACAATTCATCTGAAATGGTGTAGTTCTCTAAGACTTTTAGAAGTAGCATGGTTTAAAACATTCTTCTAAAATGGTATAGTTCTCTAAGATTTTTGGAAATGGTATGGTTTAAAACATTGTTCTGAAATGGCATAATTCTCTAAGATTTTTGGAAATGGTATGGTTTAAAACATTCTTCTAAAATGGTATAGTTCTCTAAGATTTTTGGAAATAGTATGGTTTAAAACATTCTTCTAAAATGGTATAGTTCTCTAAGATTTCTGGAAATGGTATGGTTTAAACAATTCATCTGAAATGGTGTAGTTCTCTAAGACTTTTAGAAATAGTGTGGTTTAAAACATTCTTCTAAAATGGTATAGTTCTCTAAGATTTTTGAAAATGGTATGGCTTAAACCATTCTTCTAAAAAGGCATAGTTCTCTAAGATTTTTAAAAATGGTATGGTTTAAACAATTCATCTGAAATGGTATGGTTCTCCAAGATTTTTGGAAATCGTATGGTTTTCCGCCCATCTTATTTACTTATTTACTTTTTTAAGTTCCCATTTTATATTGATACAACTCGGTTAGAGGTTAATTCACCAAGTGCAAAAACTGAAATCACTATTCCAATCTATGGCAAGATACCTCACATTAATTCTCCCCGCTGACATGGTCAGCACAAGCTCCTCCTTCTTCCTTATGGCTTAATAAACACCCCATTCATCCGTTCCTCTCACCTCATCCTTCGTTCTCCATTCAACATCTTCAAGGACCTGTACCATCTTTCTACAAGGCTCTCTCGCCTCTCCCATCTCAACGAGGGCGATCATCACCCACAGCGGACCTTCGGAGAACAATTTCTTCTGCATCAGGCAGTAAATGAATGACGGTACATGCAACTATAACGGGTGAGCGACTTGACAAGGTGTAATAACACGAAGCAGGTGCCTCCTACTGATGATAAGCATTCCAACAACAACTATTCCTAGATGATCCTTGCTACCATCTTGTAGTCATCTAGTATCCAAGAATCTTATGGAGCACCAAGTCAGGTCGAGTCTGCAGAAGAGACAGGAGTGCGTTGTGAGGGGGAAGCAACATTGAGAGAGAGAGGGGCTACTCCATAGACCTTTCTCCTGTTCTTAAGACTGTCGGGTCTTACTTGTCAGTTCTTACCGGAACACAGACTAAGTTACAAAGCATCCGAAGAAAGGTCGCGCTTTTAATTGTTCGCGACACATTAAAAAAAAAAAAAAAACATTCGGTTTTGAACTGGTGTTCCTCAATAAATTATCTTGTTAACGTTGTTTCCGGTTTAGTGACCTGTTGTTGTTTTTTTTTTTTTTTGGCATCAAGCTCCTCACATGCAGCTTTTCCGTTTTTGCTCCTCGTGATCCGCCTAACGGTCGCTTTTATGACAGTGTGGTTCTCTTCGTTTTCGTTAAAAGTGCATCAGTCATCAAAGTGGACAAACGATCTGTCACATATCCCTAAGGACGAAGATGGGTGCTGAGTTGCGGCTTCTTAGGTTTACAAAATTACTCCTAGTGGCAATACCTTTGGTTTCTATTGTCAGTGCCACCGACACTCATGGTGAGTTCGATTTGAATTTCCCGCCTTCTTTTCTCCCTGGCATGAATAAATATCGTTTCCCCGAAACGGTAGCAATGATGATAATTGCGGTAGTAAAGAATGTTTACGCTGGTAACAGATTGGAAAAGTTCAACTAAAAATAAAGTAATCTGACTTCAGGGAAGTATTGGAAATTGTTTGCTATTAAAGATTTTCACGAGTGTTGTAAAGTTAATTGAGAAGGTATTTTATTGCCCTATAGTTTACTAAGATTGGAACATTAAATCTATAATTTCCCATTTCTATTTGCTGCTGTTTTAACAGCCTTTTTTTCCGTGTTTGCTCTTATTGATTTCTTATCTAGCTTTAACTTTAGTCTGGGAAGATTTCTTGAAGCTTGAGATGTAACTTCAAACAGTTATAGACTGTGGTTAAAAAAGTTGTACTTTGTACTTGAAAAAGGTGTAGTTTTTAAAAAAGTTTTAATCATAGCTATGCTGAAAAGAAAACCTTGTCAAAAGAAAAGAAAACCTTGTCAGACTATGTCCAATACTTTGGATCAATTGAAGTTATCAAGAACCGAAATAAAAAAATTGATAATGCTAAAGATAATAAGAAATTAGGCAGTGTTGTTAAAATAAAAAATGTACAAAATTTTTATCGAAGGCTTTTGATGGGAATGTAGTGTCGAAAATCATTAACAGTAATTTTTATCAGTCTCAGTGAAAGTTCGTATCCGAGAGGGATATCAATTTTTTGAAACTAGTGTCGAACCAAAATCTTTAAAATTGATCGATAAATGTTAAAATGAATAATAATCATATAAAATTAAATTTTTTCTTTCTTTGTACGCCAAAAGCAGTTGCGATGAAATTCATCTTCATCTTTTTTTTTTTTTTAGTAATCTTCTTAAAAAACTGTTACAAATTTCACTCTTATAAAAAATTATTTTTATGATACAAAAAGTCAAAATAGTTATTAAATATTTCATCAATAATGAAGAAAAATAAAATTTGAAAAGAAGTGAAAGAAAGTGTGTTACGTATAGTTAAGAACGGAATTCTTTAGTCAAAAATCAAATATTTCTCTATCGATAACATAAATCTGGGAAAAGAAAGTTGTTAGAAATTATGGTCCAATAAATATTTTATTGATGAATAAAAGAATGGTATTTGACAACAATTTTTTTTTCAATTTAATTTTTTAAATTATCATATATAGAATTTCTTGTTTGGTTAATTTAACAGTTTTAAATAAAAAGTAAATATGTTAATTTCTTAGTAAACACTTTCGTGAATTTAATTCAATTTTGTAAATCATTAGAACGGTTTTTTAAATGTCAAACACATCATTTTACTAAGAAACGTGATGTCGTAAAAACTTGAAATTTTTTAAATAAAAATATATATTTAATTATCATTTAAAATTCAATGGGAATAGTTTTTTGAAGTGAGCCATTAAAAAGATTCGAATAAATACAGCTTTTTGACATTTAGAGACAATTTGAGTTAAAAATATTTAATCAATTCTATAAATTAGGAAAGTCTAGTGTTGAAATGTATTAAATATGAATTAAAAATTTAATAATTCATTCTCTTGACATTAGCCATCTGAGTAAGGTGTTTGACTTTTATAACACGAACACGAGGTTCGAATCTTCAGAACGAGGATTTTTTTATTTCAATTTTTAAAATTATATTTAAAAGGTTTAGATTAGTTTTACCTTCAGTTACCCTTGATGGATTCTAAAATCGTGATAAACAAAAGGGATTAAAAATTATTTAAAATTTGATGCTTTTTCGAATTTTTTTTTCTTTGGGGACGTTTTATACACAGAAACCACTTTTATAAATATTTTGAGCTGTAATTTTTTTAAATTTACTGATTTTATGCTTACTTAAAGTTGGACGATACACCCTCTATTATCAAATTGAAAACATAACCTCAAAATTTCCTATCAAAATATGAAACATGTTTATAGAATAAACTCTGAAATGATTTATTTTCGGATCAGTAAAACTGTTTTAGAATTATAGTAAATTTTAAAAAAAGTTAAAAATTTCTTTTAAGTATTTTTTTGTCACCTGTAACAGCTGTCTGAAAAAACCAATTTCATTATTATTCCAGTGGCGTAAGTGGGAGGGCAAGGGCCCTGGGGCAAAAAAGAATATGGGGCACCAATATAATAATTTACGCAAGTTTAATTCATTCATTCTTTCTTTCCACAACCTGACATTTATTACTAGATATTTTTTTCCTTTAAAATTTTAAATCATATTTCACCATTTTAAAAAGTTCTCAAATTTTAAATTTATAGGAATTTTAATTTCATCAAATTTCAGTTAATGTAAACTTGCATTGATTAAATTTTCAATTAATTAAAGTTTTAAATATACTCAATTTAAAGTAATTTAAAAACTTCTTCAATTTTTAATTATTTTTTTCTATTCAGATTTCAATAACATTAAATGCAATTTTGTACTATTTCTTATCATTTTTTAATTATTTTCTGCAATTTTTAATTATTTTTAAATTGTTTCTCTACATCTCAAATTTACCTTTTTTAAATTTCAAATATTTTGTTTAGTTTTTTCAATCAATTTCAATTTTAGTTCAAATTTTCTCTGAATTATGACGTCATTCGATCTATTTAATTATATATTCACAAATTTTATATTATTCGCCGGGAATTTAAATTAATTTTTTTAATTTACAATTAATTTTGTAATTTTTCAATTATTATTTTTAATTTTTAATCATTTTTATAATGCCTTTATTAATTTCCTAAACTCTCAAATATATATCTCAATTTTCAATCATTTTCTTTACTTTTTATTTCTTTTTATTATTTTGTAATTATTTTCTCCATCCTTCAACATTTTTATTAATTTTCAATTAATTTCCTAAATTGTCAGTTATTATCTCAAATTTAGATTATTATCATCAATTTTCTATTTTTTTAAATTTTCCATTTTCCAATTATTTTCTTTTGCTTCAAAATAAATTCTGCAATTTTTCTATTATTTTCTTCAATTTATAAATATTTTCATTATTTTTAAAAATTTCAATTATTTATCTGAAATTTTAATTATTTGCATCAATTTTAATTATTTCTGCGATTTTATAATTATTCTCTTTAATTAAAAAATTTTAGATAATTTTGTAAAATTTTGTTTTTTTAATATATGCCATAATTTTTTTAATTATTTCTCTCAAATTTTATTTACTGTTTTTAATTTTTTATATTTAAATTATTTTCATCATATTTCAATTTATTTTCTCAATCTTAAATTATTTTTAGAATATTTTAATTATTTTTTTTAATTTTGAATTAATTTGATCATTTTTCAATTATTTTCCTCGATTGTTAATTAGTATTCTCATTTTCTAAAATTGTTTTCTAAGATCATTAAGTATTTTTCTAAAATTTCAATTATTTTCTTCAATTTTTAATTATTTTCATTTGTTATCATAATTTCCAAATTTTTTGATTAATTATCGTAAATTTCAATTATTTTCTCCAATTTTTAGTTATTTTCCTTCATTGCAATTGATTTCTAAGATTTTCATGTATTTTCCTCAAATTTCAATTATTTTTTCTTTATTTAAAAAAATTCTGTAATTTTTTCAATTACATCACTTAAATGTCATTTATTTTTTACAACTTATCATTGTTTGTATCTTATTTAAATTATTTTCTTCAAGTTTTAAAATTTAAAATAATTTTTTAACTGTTTCCCTAAATCTAATTTCTTCAATTTTCAATTACTTTCATTTGTTTTATAATTTCCAAAATTTTAAACTATTTATCTGACATTTTAATTATTTTATTTAATTTTCAATTATTTATATTATTTGTTATATTATTTTCTTCAATTTTCAATTATTTTCGTTTTTTTTCTTGTTCTTTTTAATAATTTCCAAAAAGTTTATATTTATTTCTCTTTAATTAAAACTTGTTCTTTTCAATTTCAAATAATGTTTATCTTTTTCATTTATTTTCTGTAATTTCAAATTGTTTTCTTTAACTTTCCTTTATTTAAAATATTTTTTGTAATTTTTTCAATTATTTTCTCAAATTTTAATTAATTTGCAAAATTTGCAATTATTTTGTTTAATTTGTAATTTTTTCAATTATTTTCTCAAATGATTTTAATGATTATCTCTAATGTTTCATTATTCAAACTTTTTTAATTTGGTTTAAATTACTTTCCCTAATTTTTAATTCATTTCTTTATTTTTTTTTCAATTAATTTGCAAAATTTGCAATTATTTTGTTTAATTTGTAATTTTTTCTATTATTTTCTTAAATTTTAATTATTTTTTTCAATTTTAATTTATTTATCTTAATTTTCAATTATTTTTTTTTCAATTTTTAATGATTATCTCTAATATTTCATTATTCAATCTTTTTTAATTTGGTGTAAATTACTTTCCCTAATTTTTAATTGATTTCTTTATTTTTTTTCAATTAATTTGCAAAAATTGCAATTATTTTGTTTAATTTTAATTATTTTTTGCAATTCTTTTAATTCTAAAATAATATTAATTTTGTCATAAATACATTTTTATTTTATTTATGTAAATTGATTTTTTAATGTTATATTTAGATTATTTATAATTGTGGATAAAACAAGATGTAGAAACTATAAATTACTACAATTAGTAAGGATTTTGTAATTTTTTTTAAAGGGTCTATTAGGGTTGATCAAGGGCCCCGGGACACTGACCCACTTTGCCCCTTAACAGTTACGCCACTGTATTATTCGTAATCTGAAAAATTCAGCTATTAAATAACAGATAAATCTTTCTGTTTTGAGCAGTTATGGAATAAATTTAATTTCATCATGTTCCGAGCGTTTTACCGTCAGCCTCATTTTTCGTCTGCTACTATTTTAAAAAATTATTTTAATCTTCTTTTTTTTCGTACTTACGTACGCAGATAAGTGTCAACAATCTAATTTTTCTTTTACCATTTTAATCAATTTGAAATATACGTCTCATCGTCTAAATTCCAAATCTACTTTTGCAGCTAACTTCAAGAAGCAGGCACTAATCCTTACTTTAATCATCCGTGTATATTATTTTCCTACTTTTACTTGTGAAAAAAGAATTATTAACTAAATCGTGCTGCAGTAAAAAAAAAACAAACAAAACTAAGTGGCGCCATCTATGAGCTTGTGGCACACACATCACTTGAATTTTGGCATCTCGGCAGTTAACCTTCTTTCAATTAGAGGTAATCGAATCTTCGATATTGCGAGTCGAGGATCGATACTAAAAAAAATCGACAGTCAAGATCGATATAAAAAAGTATCGCACAGATAAGTGTTAATCATTAATAACACAATATAATTTATTCTTTAACATTTTAATCAATTTTAAATATACTTCTCATTATTCAAATTTTCTAAATTACCGTTTAGGTAAACGCAGTGGTAATTACCGGTAAAATTTGGTAAACGGTAATTTCCATGGTCATTGTGTCGTGAAATCGAAAGTTATCTCTCAAAAATCTACTTTTGCAGCTAACTTCAAGAAGCAGGCACTAATCCTTACTTTAATCATCCGTGTTTATTATTTTCCTACTTTTACTTGTGAAAAAAGAATTATTAACTAAATCTTGTTACGGTAAAAAAAAAACCAATTGGCGCCATCTATGAGTTTGTGGCACACACAGCACTTGAATTTTGGCATCTCGGCAGTTAACCTTCTTTCAATTAGAGGTAATCGAATCTTCGACATTGGGAGTCGAGGATCGATACTGAAAAAAATCGACAGAGTCAGAATCGATATAAAAAAGTATCGCACAGATAAGTGTTAATCATTAATAGCCTAACGCACAATGAATCGTAATCGCTAATCCTTAATCGTAATAATGAGAGGAAGCAGGATAGAGATATATGTCTGTCCTACTCCTCTCATTCTTACGATTAAGGATTAGCGATTACGATAAATTGTGCTTTAGGCTACAAACACAATCTAATTTATCTTTAAACATTTTAATCAATTTAAAATATACGTCTCATCGTCAAAATTTCTAAATTACCGTTTAGGTAATCACATTGGTAATTACCGGTAAAATTAGGTAAACGGTAGTTTCCATGGTCATTGTGTCATGCGACCGAAAGTTATCACTCTAAAAACTACATTTGCAGCTAACTTCAAGGAGCAGTCACTAATCCTTACTTTTTTCTACTTTTACCTGTGAAAGAAGGAATTATTAACTAAATCGTGCCACGGTAAAAAAACAAACAAAACTAAGTGGCGCCATCTTTAAGTTTCTGGGACACACCGCACAGCGAATTTTGGCATCTCGGCAGTTAACCTTCTTTCAATTTGAAAAACAATCTTTCTCAGTCCATTTGATCTTCTATCTACTGTATTATTCTACTCTCTGTAATAAGGACGTTTGTCAAAAGAAAAGTGATACATAGCCGTTAGTGGAAGAAGTACAGTGGAGTTTAAAATAAAATAAAAAGTAACGGTAAAAGTTATTATCTCAATGAAGCCTTATTTATGGAGAAGAGGCATAGAAATCGCCAGGGTTTCTGCGGCAGTAAGTTGATCGATCGTTTATCTGAGCGCAGCTGTGTCAGCGTATGGTGCTGGTACACAGGCAAGATTCTATCCACTTCCTCCTACTTCTGTGACTTCCATGCAACTTTCGTCGGTTCTAAAGTCACGTCCGAGATCACCGGTCCAGAGCTCGACTTGGATTTGCTTCTTGCATTGATTTGCAGCTCGATTGTCCGATCCTTTATTGCGAAGTAGTTACACTGCGTAGCGATCCTTGCGCAAGGCCTTTTGTCCATTGGAGACAACTTGAGATTGGAATGGAAATCGAGCGGACAGACCGGCAAACGTTTCTCGGTCGAAAGTGCTGCGTATTGACGGCACGTTAATTAGAGTTCTACAGGTGCGCCTTCTCTATCGTGAAACAATTTTCTCCAAGGATTCCTGTCACGAGGGGTTGTGAAAGGAATTCCCGATCGTCGAGTGATTTATTTTTATCACTTCTTTCATACCGTGTAATGAGTTTTTTCAGCAATTTTTCCAAAAAAATGCACAAATTCTTGGGTATCTAATTGTGAAAAGTTTTCAGTTAAAAACAAGTCGAATATTTACATTACCAAGAAATACTTACGTATTTTTATGCTCTGGTGACGAGTATGGTGGTACAAATTGACGACTGGGCCATCTTCTTCGGAAAATCCATTAAAAACCCATAAAAATCTGTTTTTTTCGATTTTTTTCAAAAAATATTCGAGATAAGAAAAATTGTTCTAGACAAAAATTGTAGGCATAGTTAATATACGTATTTTATGTCCTATGAACTTTTTTGCTATCTCTGTTGGATTTGGAGAAAATTGAGATTAAAGTTTGTTAAGTAAACTTAGGCCGCGTGAAGTTGCGAAACGGCCACATACCGATTTTAATGAAACTTGGTATACTTACGTATTTTGATGCGCTGATGACAAATATGATGGGTAAAATTGACGACTGGGTCATTTTCATCTGGAAAACCATTAAAACCCCATAAAATTTTGTTTTTTTAGATTTTTCTTGAAGAATATGCAAGATATAAAAAACTGTTTTAGACGAAAATTGTAGGCATAGTTAATATACACATTTTATGGCTAATGAACTTTTCTGTTATCTCGGTTGGATATTTAGAAAATTGAGATTAAAGTTTGGAAGGGTCAATTTTGGCCGCGTTAAGTTCTGAAATGGCCACCCACGGATTTTAATGAAACTTGGTATACTTACGTATTTTGGTGCGCTGATGACGAATATGATGAGAAAATTTGACGACTGGATCATCTTCTTTGGAAAAACTATTAAAACCCTATAAAATTATGTTTTATTTTATTTTTCTCAAAGAATATCCAAGATAAGAAAAATTGTTTGAAACGAAAATTTCAGGCATAGTTAACATACATATTTTATGACTTATGAACTTTTTTGATATCTCTGTTTGATTTTGAGAAAATTGAGATTAAAGTTTGTTAAGTAAACTTGGGCCGCGTGAAGTTGCGAAATAGCCACCCACTGATTTTAGTAAAACTTGGTATACTTATGTATTTTGATGCGCTGATGACGAATATGATGGTAAAAATTGACGACTGGTTCAAGCTAAGGAAAAACTATTAAAACCTTATAAAAATTTAATTTTTTTATTTTTCTCGAAGAATATGCAAGATAATAAAAGTTGTTAAAACGAAAATGTCAGGCATAGTTAATATACACATTTTATGTCTTATGAATTTTTCTGACATCTGTTTTGGATTTTAAGAAAATTGAAATTAAAGTTTGTTAAATCAATTTAGGCCGCGTTAAGTTCCGAAATTGTCACCCACCGATTTGAATGAAACTTGGTATACTGATGTATTTTGATGCGCTGATGACGAATATAATACTCAAAATTGGCGACTGGTCTCGTCTTCTTGGAAAAAAAACCATTAAAAACAATGAAATTCTGCTTTTTTCTATTTTTCTCGAAGAATATGCAAGATAAGAAAAATTGTTTAAAACAAAAATTGTAAACATAGTTAATATACACATTTCGTATCTTATGAACTTTTATCATATCTTTTTTGGATTTTGAAAAAATCGAGATTAAAGTTTGTGAAGTTAACTCAGGCCGCATAAAGTTCCAAATAGCCCACCCACCGATTTTAATGAAACTTGGTATACTTACGTATTTTGATGCGCTGATAACGAATTTAGTAGTAAAAATTGACATCTGGGTCATCTTCTTCGGAAAATCCATTAAAAACCCATAAAAATATGTTTTTTTCAATTTGTTTAAAAAAATTGTTGATATAATAAAAATTATTCTAGACAAAAATTGTTAGCATACTTAATATACACATTTTATGCCAAATAAACTTTTTTGATATCTTGGTTCGATTTTGAGAAATTTGAGATTAAAGTTTGTTAAGTAAACTTAGGCCACGTGAAGCTGCGAAACGGCCACATACCGATTTTAATAAAGCTTTGTATACTTACGTATTTTGATGCGCTGATTCCGAAGATAATAATAAAAATTGACTCAAATTAGATTAACACGATATAATCCATTAAAAACTTGTAAAAATTGAGGGTTTTTTGTGTTTATTCTATAAACTATTCAAAACTTTCCCCAAATATTTTTGTCAAAATTTACCAATCTTATTAAAATTTATATTTTCTGATGCATGCTTATCAAATTGATAAGTTTTCGAGAACTTAATTTACATCATCAACAATTAACTACATTAATTTATTTTTTATTATTTAAACTTATATTTTATTATTTATCTTTATTATTTAAATTTATTTTTTATTAATATATTTACAGACGCATTTTATTTACTTCCAAACAAAAATATTAATTTTATAAAAATTATTCACGTAAAAAAGAAGTAGAAATGTTAATAAGAAATATAATTAATATGAAATTTCGAATATTAATTTATTTCACATTTAATTAACGTAATATAATTTATCTCTATTTTAATATGTAATAAATGAGAATAATAAATAAAAATAGTTTTAAAGAATTCAGTAAATTATAAGTTTTCAAATTTAGCGCTATTTCGACACTGGCGCCAATAAGTTCCTCATTTCGAGGTTGGTAGTGTTTTCTTGTTTATAACCTAATAATAAGTGACACTTTAATGCACCCGACTACAAGCTATTATCTTTAAAATTGAACAAACTATTCAGTCAAATATGCTGTTTAAGTATATCTGGCAAATATTATATTATACCATAATTGAGTGAACATAATTAAAAACACGAGTGCTTCAAACTGTGATAAATCCTCGAATAATGATAGAAAAATTTTTCAAAACATATTCGGAAATCTTATAAAATTTCTGAATAAAACATCATTCTTATTCGAATGCAACAGCTTTGGTAGATTTAATTTATTACGAGAAAAATATTAAGTAATTTTCTTATTTTTAAAAAACTAACCTAAAATTCAACTTTTTCTCTCTATCAGAAAAATTCAAGGAAAAATTAAATCTTGTTGATCATATTTGACAGTTCTCTTTTTTTTAATATTATCTTTTTTTAAATATTGTGTTATATTAATTAATAAAAATCCTAAAATTAAACGAAATGTAGTGCATAATTTAGATAAAATGATAATAATTAATTGTAGGAATTTCGAAAAATTGTGTGAGGTAAATATTCAAACATTCCTCTATACATTTCTTTACAATTCATTTAAAAAATATTATACAGTTCGAAACATGTATATTCAATATTCATTAAAGAAGAATTTTAAAAAATGACAACAAATGACAATTATTCAAGGAATCTACGAGAAATGACTAAAGACGTAAAAGTTTCACTTTTTTCTTTTTCAAGTGTTGAATTTAACTGTATCGTTCACACTTAAGAAGTTGACTATATTAACCCAGTTAGTACTCAGGCATTTATGATAATGACGAAAAATGTAAAAACCAAGTTTCTATTACTTTCGGTTCTGACGTCACAAGTGAAAATAACAGACATTTGGAACCACAATCTCTAATCTGCTCTAATGCTCCGAATTTTATTCAGTGTCAAATAACTACTTTTTCTCTGATTTTGTAATTTTTGATGACATGTGAACCAAAGCAAATAATTTAATTCAAATCATCAACGATAAACATTTATTTGTATCATAAAACTTTTTTTACTCGGGGCAAATAAACCCCATTTTTTGTAGACATTATTTTCAAGGATGTAATCCTGTAACAAATTTTTTTTTTCACCAAGACTGATGAACTGACACATTTTAGAGCAAATACCAATCTAATGGAAATGGAAACTTGGTGTAAAGTTGTAAAGATCAGAGAAATTACAGTAATTCAGAAAATGCATAAAAATCAGTGCCAGAAGTACTTAATAATTACTGACTAGTGTACACAGTCCTTTTCTTCATGTACACTGATCAAGCGTTGGGGCAATGATCACATAATTCCATACAAAAAGACACGATGACTAACGAGTGTAAATTACTGGTAATACCAGTGACCATTTGCCTTAATGTAAACTTGGTTCTCATAGTGATCTAAATTTCACTGCATCGTCTGAAGAAAAATTCTAGTTTGGTTTTTATCTCAAAAGTAGAACTTCAATAATAGGGAGAAATGTAACTCGTATTGTGGAACATGGTTTTTTATCGGCTTTGTAAAGGTCACTGAAAGTAAATGATACTCCTTGGAATATAAGTTCTACTTTTTTTTTGTTTTTTTTTTCTGTTAAGATGATTTTTTGAAATGTTCTTTTTCTGTTTTGTTGGGTATCATCACAAAACTTTTTTTCAGTTAATTACATGATGTAGGAATATATAAATATATTACTCATGAGTACTACTGTCCAAAAAACGTGTCTTTGTCTAATTCTTTCATTTTTGGTTTTTTTAAGAAAGAAAATTATTAGGAAAGCAATTTAACTGTGAAATATTTTATATTTAGGAAATTATTTTACATTATGTACAACAATTTTTGTTAAATATAGGATACAATATTCATAAGTGATTTCAATAATTTTCTACGCTATATATAGTTATTTTTTATTATTTCATTTTTTTTTTGCTTATTATTTACTTCTGGTTAGAACAATTATTGGAGTTGTGGTTTTATTTTATTAACTTTCTAGTAACTTTATTCAATTTTTGAGACCATTATTTAAGTTTTTATGCCCTTATTCAATTTTAAACAACTTAATTCCATTTTTAGTAACTTTTTTAATTTCTAGTAATTTTATGTTATTGTATAAAATAATTTGTCCCCTATTATAGAAGGTTCAAATAAATTTTTAAGCCCAATAAAAATATTTTCGATTTTTAGAAAATTGTACAGTGGTCTAACCCCTTATGTGATCGATTTCAGAAAATAATGTTTTTTTCTCAGGAAAAATATCCTTGAAATTTATTTAAACCATATATAATATTTTTCTATTATGATTTCAATTACTTTAACTACAATTTTGTACTGTTTTTATCATTTTTCCATTATTTTCTGCAAATTTTAATGATTTTAAATTGTTTCTCTAAATTTTAAATTTACCTTCTTCAAAATCCAATTATTTTGTTTAGTTTTTTTAATCACTTTATCAATTTTAGTTATTTTTCCCTTGACACTAAAGCAATTTCATTATTTATTTCTTAATTTCATATTATTCGTCGAAAATTCAAATAAGTTTTTTTTATTAATATTTACCATTATTTTTGTCATTTTGCAATTATAATTTTTAATTTTTAATCATTTTCATAATTTCTGAAAGAATTTCCTAAACTTTCAAATAAATATTTCAATTATCAATTATTTTGTTCAATTTTCATTTCTTGTTATTATTTTGCAATTATTTTCTCCATCTTTTAATATTTCCATTATTTTTTAATTAATTTCCTAAATTTTCAGTTCATACTTAAAATTGAGATTATTGTTATAATTTTTTCATTTTTTAAACGATTTTTCAATTATTTTCTTTAGCTTAAAAATAAATTCTGTAATTTTTCTATAATTTTTTTAATCTCCAATTATTTTTATTATTTTTGCATTATTTTCAAAAATTTCAATTATTTATTTAAAATTTTAATTATTTTCATCAATTTTTGATTATTTTTGTGATTTTTCAATTATTCCCTTCAATTAAAATTTTATAAGTAATTTTGCAATTATTTTCTTTTTTAAACATATATTCTATGAATTTTTTAATTATATCTCTGAAATTTTATTTGCCGTCTTCAATTTTTCATATTTGAATTATTTTCTTCAATTTTTAATTATTTTTATTTGTTTTCATAATTTTCAAAATCTTTTATTAATTATCGTAAATTTCAAATATTTTTAACTTTTTTCAATTCTTTTCTCCAATTTTTAATTATTCTCTTTTCTTTGAATTGGTTTCTAAGGTCATCAATTATGTATGCTTCTCAATTTTCAATTTTTTTTTTTCTATTAAAACAAATTTCTGTAATATTTTCAATTATCACTCAAATGTAATTTATATTTTACAAATTTTATCATTGTTTGTATCATATTTTAAATAATTTCTTCAAATTTAAAATTTTGAAAGCATTTCTCAATTATTTTCCAAAATTTATTTCCTTCAATTTTCAATTTTTGTTATTTGTTTTATTTTTTTAAAAATGTTAAACTATTTATCTGACATTTCCATTCTTTCATTTAATTCTTAATTGTTTATATCATTTTCTTTAATTTCAAATTACTTTCGTTTTTTATCATAATTTCCAAAAAGTTTTATTTTATTTTTTGTTTAATTTTCATTTATTTTTAATATTTTGCAATTATTTTTTCCGTATTTTAATATTTTCATTATTTTTTATTTAATTTCCTAAATTTTCAGTTAATATTTCAAATCTGGATGATTGTTATTAATATTCGTGTTAATTTTCCATGTTTTAAACGATTTCTCAATTATTAATTTTTCTACAATTTTTTAAATTTCTAATTATTTTTATTATTTTGCATTATTTTCAAAGTTTTAGTTATTTATCTAAAATTTTAATTATGAATTAATTTTTATTGTTTTCACCAATTTTCGATTATTTCTGTGATTTTTTTAATATTACCTTTAATTAAAATGTTATAAGTAATTTTGTAATTATTTCCTTTTTTTAAACATAAATTCTATAAATTTTTCAGATTTTTCTCTTAAATTTTATTTACCGTCTTCAATTTTTCATATTTAAATTATTTTCATCATATTTCAATTTTTTTCTCAATTTTAAATTATTTTCAGCATATTTGAATTATTTTTTCAATTTTGAATTCATTTTATCATTTTTTAATTATTTTACTCGATTGTCAATTATTATTCTCTTTTTCTAAAATTATTCTCTAAGATTCTTAAGTATTTTTCAAAAATTTTAATTATTTTCTTGAATTATTAATTATTTCCATTTGTTTTCATAATTTCCAGAAAGTTTTATTAATTATCGTAAATTTAAATTATTTCTATCTTTCTTTAATTCTTTTCTCCAATTTTGAGATAATGTATTTTTTTTTAAATTGGTTTCAAAGATTATCAATTTTTCTCTAATTTCAATTGTTTTTTATTAAAAAAAAAATTCTGTAATATTTTTAATTAACAATCAAATGTCATTTATTTTTTTTTTACAAATTATTATTGTTTGTATCATATTTCAAACATTTTCTTCAAATTTCAAATTTTAAAATCATTTTTCAATTATTTTTTAAAATTTATTTCCTTCAATTTTCAATTTTTTCGATCTGTTTTATATTTTTAAAAATTGTAAACTATTTATCTGACATTTCTATTCAATTTTCAATTGTTTATATTATTTTTCATAATATTTTCTTCAATTTTCAATTATTTTCGTTCTTTTTCATAATTTCCAAAAAGTTTTTAATTTTTTCTCTTTAATTAAAAATTATTCTCCTCAATTTTAAATTATTTTTAACTTTTTTAATTTATTTTCTCTAATTTTTAATATTCTATTATTTTTTTTCAATTTACTTCAAAAAGTTTTAAGTATTTTTCTGAAATTTTCTTTAACTTTCCTTTATTTAAAATATATAATGTAATTTTTTGAAGTATTTTCTTCAATTTTAAAAATTATTACTTTTTTATTATTTTTTTCAATTTTTGATCATTTTCATTATTTTTGAATTAATTTTCTAAGTTTTTAATTATTCATCTCAATTTTGATCATTTTTGTTTCTATTTTCAATTATTTTCTCCAACTTTTAATTATTGTAATTTTTTTCAATTAATTTCTATGATTTTCAAGAATTTTTCTTAAATTTCAGTTATTTTTTATTTATTTATTTATTTAAACACAATATCCCGCGGTCCATTATGACCTTAAATGGGTTACAAAAATTTTCAAAATCATAATAAAAATTATGATTTAAATAAAAATTAATTTTTTTATTATAAAAAATTCTGCTATCTATTTAATTATTTATTTCAAATTCCATTTATATTTTTCAACTTATTTATCGGATATTTCAATTATTAAATTCAATTCTACAGTTTTTATATTAGTTTTTTTATTATTTTCTTCAATTTTTAATTACTCACGTTCTTTTTAATAATTTCCAAAAAGTACCTATTTAATTATTTATTCGAAATTTTCATTATTTTATTCATGTTCAATTATATCTATGATTTTCTTGAATTTTATGTATATTCTTTATTTTTGCAATTATTACTCTTAAATTAAAAAACTGTTCTTTTCAATTTCATATTATGTTTCTCTTCTTCCATTTATTCTCTGTAATTTTTAATTCTTTTCTTTTTTTTTTCAATTAACTTCGAAAAGTTTAAAGTATTTTTCAGAAAGTTTCTTTAACTTCCTTTTATTTAAAATATATTATGTAATTTTTTCAATTTTTAATCATTTTAATTATTTCTGAATTAATTTTCAAATTTTTGAATTATTCATCTCAATTTCAATCATTTTTTTTCCAATTTTCAATTATTTTCTCCAATTTTTCACTATTCTAATTTTTTTCAATTAATTACTAAAATTTTAAGTATTTTTCTTAAATTTTAATTATTTTTTATCAATTTTTCATTATTTTCTCTAATTTTCCATTATTTAATTTCCCTCAATTTATTTTTAAGATTTTCAAGTATTCATCTCAAATTAAAATTTTTTCCTTTACCTTTAAAACATTTTTATAATTCTTTAAATTACTTCCCCCACTTTGTAATTGATTTAATTTTTGTTTTTCAATTAATATACAAAATTTGCAATTATTTTGTTTTATATCAATTATTTTGTAGAATTTTTTTTTTTAAATTTGTTCTACAAGGGTCAATTGTCAATTGTTGTTATAAGCTTCCAGAAGTGAATAGAGACCAATGTGTGGTAAGCAATGTATATTAGAAACCGGTCATAATTTTCATTAAAGATATTGAATAGCCATAAACCTCGGTTAAAAACTAAGTTAGCACTATTATGCAAGGGTTATTATATTTCCCACATGTTGTGAGAAGTCGAAGTGTAAATATTTTTACGAGGAAGGATTTACAGTTGCTTTATTCAGTTATCGCGAATAAGTGAACAAATTGTCCGCCAATGGACAGAACCAGCTCGTTCATTACTCTTACCAGGATCGCGAATCGGTGGACCAGTCTTGGTAGAAGTTACCATATGGGAACGCTGGTCCATTAGTTTACTAGCTGTATCGTACTAGGCGCAATCGAAATGCTAGATCCGCTAAAGCCGGTCGAGTGTGGAAAATTTCTCGACACTAAACTTTCATTAGCCCAATGCATTCGATCCTGATTAATTGTCAGACTTTCCCCTGGTGACTACAATTTTTATGTATAGGTATTTATACATATATAGATACATGTGTGCATATACATATACACATGTATAAACATTTACGTGTGAATATAAATATACATGTATACAGACAGACATACAAACATACAGACATACATACAGACGGACATACATACAGACAGACATACATACAGACATACATACATACATACAGACAAACATACATACAGACATACAGACAGACATACATACATACATACAGACATACATACATACATACAGACATTAAAAAATGTATGTATGTATGTATAAATGCAAGCAAGGTGTCTGCATCGCCTTGTTATCTTCGAGTGTAAAATAACGAGAAAATCAAGAAAGGATAGTCTACTAGAGTTTCCATAGGGGCTTTCGAAAAAGACTGCAAAGCTTGTAGCAATAGAAGAAATTTTTCACGGATCGATATTCCAAGTTATTTATTACCATCAAAGTGAACGTTTCTTGCGAGTACTTAAAGTGTGCATCAGAGAACAGTCAGATTGATCGAAACTGGTGGCCAACTGCCTTTCTAAATGTTTTCAAGGTGAGAGAAGATCTTTCTTCTCTAGGTGGGACATTAAACCTTCAAGTTTGCACACTTTTACAGAAATCAGAAAAGATCCATTCACTCTTATTTTATTGCCTATACGCGCAAAACTGGTTTTTTTTAAACGAAAAATTGAACACAGCTATTTTTAGCGATATTCTCTCAAAACCACATTTCCCCCCTTGAAAATTGTCTTCGGCAAGTTTTTTTTTGAGATGCAATTTTTTCGATCTGCCTCTAAGCAAAATTATCTTTTCCAAATCATCATTTAGCAAAATAATGCCTAATAAAAGTACCCCAAAATAATAAATTCCCAAAATAAAAAATATTCCACTAATTCCCAAATATAAAACTTAAAATACATGTAAATCACATTTAATAAATATATACTTGCTAATGAAAACTATAGGTAAAGAAATAAAATAATCGGATAAGTAGAATTAATAATAAACAAAAACATATAATCATGCAATTTTCCTCATTTGAATGAACTTTCAGAATGACTTGTAACAGTCACGAAATTGTCCACTTTCATTTACTTTTTACCTAAAACGCAATTAAGTAAGAGTTACGCACGTTTTTTTTTTGTTGCTGTAAAAACCAACAAAACATTATATTCATCTAAAATGATTGTGTTCTTAGAAAGTATGAAAACCGCAAGGAATGTTGTGTTGAGCATCGCGGTTATATAGACTTATTGCTTCAGGGAAACAAGTATACAATATCGAAATGCTTCAATTTAGAGTCAAGTTCAGGGTAAGAGAATTGTGTATTAAATTGCTCGCTACGGATTGTAATAAAAAGATAATCGAAAGTTCTAGTTAGTAACAAGAAAGATAAATGAGAATCCATAAACGTCCTTAGAGCGTGAACTGATTGCGGTGAATGCACGAGGGGGCATTAAAATCACTATAGCATATATGTGCTTCTTCCTTTCGCGCATAGTAACAAGGCAAATTGTATTAATTTGTCACTATAGTTATATACTCTTACTTATATTCAAAGTCACGATAAATGCTCCAAATTACTATATTTCATTGACTGTGTCCATTGAAAAACACAGTCTCTTAATGCCCTAATATCAACGGCAATCATTCAAGTTTCTCTGCATATCACGTGTTCCTCTAAATTACACCTTAGCCTCAATGAATTGATCAATTATAAACTCGTAGTTTCTCCAATTCAAACCTAATTCAGAATGTGTTTTTTTCTATATTTCTTCCCTCATAATTATACAGGCAGTTGGAGAAAATGTGCTTTATTTTTCATTGATACTTTGAAACTGAAGAAACAACAATAGTACAAGTGTAACGGTTGAAAACGATTAACAAACTTTTTAAATTAATTTTACTGATTATTCAGTTTTTTGTGACTTTTTTAAGTTAGCCAAAGCTTTAGAATACATTTAGAATAATCATGTAAAATTTAATACATTTCCAGGGAAATTTTTTTTTACGATGTACCGCATCAATAAAAATTGATGTATATCTCTCTCGGTGCATGAAACGTGAATAATTGAATCCTACGTCAGCTGAGAGAAAAGTGCCAGATCGGAATTGAAGTCGAAATATTAGAAAAAAAAGAAAAAGTATAACAATACATAGATTTTAAATTATATTTAGCTGAATGAAATTTAGTGCAACAGTTTTCTGTAAAATTACTAACTTCATCTCATAATTATAAATATATCAGTAATGCAGCACGTCATAATTAAAATTTTGAACAACTTTTTTTTTCACGTGAACTAAATGTTTTTGTTCTGAATTGCTTCACTGATACTTTTCAGCCATAAAATGCAATAGATTCACCCACTCAGGTTTCCATTCGTCAAAGTAAATTGTCTACGAAGCACGCGAACGTTTTACTTTTTCGGAAAACTTTCTCTAGGAACTGCAAGAAATGCACAGGGGAATGCTCGTTGAGACGTTTTAGTAATCATCGATAAAATCCGTGTAAGGATAAAATTCCTTACTCGTCAAGTCTAATTTGCGGGTAGGTATGTCGTAATCGCACCTTGGATGGAACGCGTCCTCGTGTTTATGTGTACATATATATATGTATATATGGTGTATCTATGTATATACTATATGTATATGGTGTAATTAATATATCCCATATGTATATACAAGAGCCATAAGCGAGACTCTAAGCCGTTATAAGTATATACATTTTACTTGAAAGACGATCTTCTTCCTCATGGCATGGGGTACATTAACACTATTTGCAGGGTAAACATATTAGTTGCTGGTAAAATATGACTTGAGGCCTTAAAATGCACTAAACGGCACGCATCCTTGTCAAGGTTGATCATTTTACACTTTAATGTTCAGCCTTCAGTTAAGAAAGCATTTTATAAACTAAAAAAAACAACAAACAAGTTGTATTTAAAATTAGAAAAAGTGTTTTATGATGCACATCTTATTCAATGACATTTTTTATCTGCTTCAGTCGGTAGAAATTATACTATCTTTTAATATTCTTGTTATTGTTGTCATAAAGGATTTATCACTCAAGGAGCAGTGTAAGAAACATCATCAAAAAGAACTGTTACGCACTAAAAATGTTTATTCATGTCATTTTCACAAAAAGAAGAAAACCGTTAACTACCGTTTTGAGGTTAACTGGATAGAGACTTTCTTCAGGCAGATATAATAGAATTTTATAGACTCCAATGAGATTCATGGAGATGACAAATTTTATGCGGGGATGGTCATTTAACAATGTGTCGAGAATATTTTAACGATAGTAAAAGTTTCTTGTTGATTTTAATTTTAGTAACTTGATAATGGTGTTAATAATAATGTTGATTATATTAAACATGTGATTCATGTAAACATACAGATAATCTATAAATATATTTATTTAAAAAAAAAAACAAATAATTTCCCGGATAGGAAACAAACCCTCTGACCGTGTCATACTTTAAAAAATATACATTTAAAATTACAAGCAATTATTTAGAGTTGATACTAGAGGATACCGAGGTATTAAAAAAACAGAAAAGGTAAAAATAAATTATATTTTAGTTTTTGTATTTGACGCTATGATTCAAAAATCAAAAGTTGAAAATTTAGACACGAGGTTTTTTAATATTTAAAGTTATTAGTAATAGTATTAGTAACATTCTCAATGATATTGTTTGATGCCCGAGACTTGCTCAACATAGATGTCTCTCAACCATCTTATAATGGTTAATGGTTTAATATTTAAAGTTATTAGTAACATTATTAGTAACATTCTCAATGATATTGTTTGATGCCCGAGACTTGCTCAACATAGATGTCTCTCAACCATCTTATAATGGTTAATGGTTTAATATTTAAAGTTATTAGTAACATTCTCAATGATATTGTTTGATGCCCGAGACTTCCTCAACATAGATGTCTCTCAACCATCTTATAATGGTTAATGGTTTAATATTTAAAGTTATTAGTAACATTATTAGTAACATTCTCAATGATATTGTTTGATGCCCGAGACTTGCTCAACATAGATGTCTCTCAACCATCTTATAATGAATAATGGTTTAATATTTAAAGTTATTAGTAACATTATAAGTAAGATTCTCGACTATATTGTTTGATGCCCGAGACTTGCTCAACATAGATGTCTCTCAACCATCTTATAATGAATAATGGTTTAATATTTAAAGTTATTAGTAACATTATAAGTAAGATTCTCGACTATATTGTTTGATGCCCGAGACTTGCTCAACATAGATGTCTCTCAACCATCTTATAATGGTTTATGGTTTAATATTTAAAGTTATTAGTAACATTCTCAATGATATTGTTTGATGCCCGAGACTTGCTCAACATAGATGTCTCCACCATTTTATAATATTAAAAACCATAAGCTTCTTCATAAGTCCGGCGTACAAGCGACAGATTCCTAAACGTTTTATAATTTCCTGATTGTTTCAGTCCCAGGTATAATCAATGTTATAATTTAATTTAAACACACCCAAACAATAAACTTAAAATTATTTGCTCAAATTCGCCAAAATGATCAATGTTATAATGTAAACACAGCCACATAATAAACTTAACAAAATGATTTGATTTAATTTGGCAAATGATAAAAAAAAAGTTTGTTACAACCAACAACCTTGTCCAAAATAGAAACAAAAGAACCACAATCTTTTTCACAACATCGAGACCTTTATCCCTTGACAATGTAATTATTGCAGAATACTTTCCTGCCTACATTATGCATAACAGTGAACATGGAAATATGCAAGAGGCATTATGCATACTCTTAGAATATTCTAGATGCATCTGGAGCATCCATATAGCTATAGAAACAGAAATATAGATCTGCATAAGTCAGTTCATTGCCCTACGTCTGCTCTTCCTGGAACGAATTTATGATACTAAAGGGCATCAGGATATATAATACTCTCTGATCATGCAAGATGTTGAAATTCCCTGATATTTTATCAGACGTCTATTTCCTCTATTTATCTTTTTCCTATCATCGTTTACACGTCTCGTGGCAAATTATCTTCAATCTTGGGAGGAACTCTATCGGACGAGACGCATAGTATTAAGACGCTTCAACTCTAGATTTGCTTTAGACTCGCGATATCAAGAATGAGCGATTATTCCTCACCTCGCGCCTAATCGTTCTCTTAAAGGTGCTTATTGAAAATGCCTGGAAGGCGATTCAAGTGAAACCATCACAAGACACACCAATATATATAAATACCGTGCACCTCGATTTCTCTGAATAATCATGATGCGGCAGAAATCCTCTTCAACAGCTCACAATGCCTTACAATTTTCGAAAGTCAGACACGATTCAGGATTCAAAGATGACCCGCGAATCTTCTATTCGTGATGCGAATAGACTCCAGGTTGGTACACAATTTATCGTGACACTGTGAAATTCGAAATGTCTAATGTCGAGCAAAACGAGATTTGAATCTGATGATGCACGACTTACCTCCGGTTATAGAAGTGAGAGAAAGAATTTTAAGTTATTTGTATTTTTGATATTTCTGATTTTTATAAAAGAACACACACACATTCCGTTGTAAATGGTGAAAAATGTATTTTCGTCGCTTGTATTTCCATTCAATAGTTCATTTTCATAAAGCGCTAGTTTCACTATTGCCTTACAATTTTCGAGGCATGTATGTTACTTTCTAATTATATAATTGGCAAAGGCATCCGCGGAGCATTTTCAAAAGATTTGAAAGATAATTTACGACGCATTAATAAATTAAATTAAAAATCATCTAATCGTTTTCACGTAATTTTTAAAACTAAGGATGTTAATGATGCTAATTAATGGGGTACTCTCGGGGTTGAAGACAACAGTGGAAGGGGAGAAACACGATTCAATTTTTATTGAAATGTCAAAGATAACCCTGTTACTTTCTGTAAGATAGTAGAACTATTATTAATCAACGAAATTCCATATTCTCAATTTGTAAAAACAGCTGTTAAAGTCACACCTAAATATGTGCTTGAAACGAAAGGGAAAATTCTGAAATTTTCAAGATATAATTTATGTCAGTTGAAATTAATTTTTAGGTTCTTTAATAAACGGTTTCCTTATTTTAATCACTGTAATTACACTTGTATTTTCTTTGTTCGATCTTTTTCGAAAGGTCAGATAATTGTCGAAAGAGTGATTTTTGCCTGTTGATCTTTCTCTTCTTGGACCAATTAAAATATCCGTCATACACACTTACGTGCCCCTCTCTCTCTCTCTCTTTCATTGGCAAAGCCGGACATTAACTTTCTCCGCAAACAGGGCCAGACTCCCTGGCCTCCTGCTCTCAGCCCGATGACCTGTCTGCAGGTGCTGGCACTTAAGATGATCCCCTCCAATCTGCATTCCACACTTAATTTATTCAACTTTTCCCAAATCGGACAATAATCGAGAAACTGAATATTTGTAACCTAAAATAGACATTATTTTATCCTATAAAATAGATAGGTTACATTAACATAATGTTTGTAATTTATTTATGATAAAATATATTTACCCACAATTAATTGTCTGTCCACCCATCCGTCTGTCTGTACACCGATCTGTTTGTCTGTCCGTCCATCCGTTTGTCTGTCCGTCCATCTGTTTGTCTGTCCTATCCTCCATTTGTTTGTTCGTGAGTATATGTTTGTCTTTCTCTTCATCTATCTCTCCATCTGTCTATCCATCTGTCTGTCCACTCATCTGTTTGTACGTCCTTCTGTACGTCCGTCTATCCGTTTGTCTGTCCACCCATCTGTCAGTATGTCCTTCTATCTGTCCGTTTGTCTGTCCCTTCATCGATTTTTTGTCCGTAAGTCCGTTTGTCTTTCTTTCCATCTGTCTATCCATCTGTCTGTCAACTCATCTGTCTGTACGTCCTTCTGTCCATCCGTCCATCCGTTTGTCTGTCCTCACCTCCAATTGTTTGTCCGTCAGTTTGTTTGTCTTTCTCTCCATCTGTCTGTACGTCCTTCTGTACTTCCGTCTATCCGTTTGTCTGTTCGTCCATCTGTTTGTCTGTCCACCCATCTGTCAGTATGTCCTTCTATCTGTCCGTTTGTCTGTCCCTTCATCTATTTTTTTGTCCGTAAGTCTGTTTGTCTTTCTCTCCATCTGTCTATCCATCTGTCTGTCAACTCATCTGTCTGTACGTCCTTCTGTCCATCCGTTTGTCTGTCCTTTCCTCCATTTGTTTATCCGTGAATTTGTTTGTCTTTCTTTCCATCTGTCTATCCATCTGTCTGTACGTTTTTCTCTTCGTCCGTCCATCCGTTTGTCTGTCCGTCCGTCCGTCTGTTTGTCTGTCCTTTCTTCTATTTGTTTGTCCGTGAGTCTGTTTGTCTTTCTCTCCATCTGTCTATCCATCTGTCTGTACGTCCTTCTGTCCGTCCGTCCATCCGTTTTTCCGTTTGTTCGTATGTTATAAAAAGAAATCCTAATTTTTATGTCCTTGCATAAAAATAAGAGGCAAAATTAGTATGAATATTAATAAAATCAAAATTATAAATTCAGTTTCTATCAGTGGAATTTCAAAGATTAGTATTCCATTAACGAGGAAAAAGTTTATGTGAATGGAATTGTTGACCTAAAAAAGTGAAAATGCCGACTTTATAAAAGAGATTTATTATTAATTTATTCCATATTTGAAGACAAGTGATGAAAAAAGTGTATTTTTCGGGAGAAAGTTTTAAAATATGGATACTATTAAGGAGTTTAAAACTCAAGTGCGACTGATACACTATCTGATCATTATTCGGTGAAGATACTATCTTCACATATAGAAGCAATTTGATACCTTCTCTGCGATTATATCTTTTGTGTATAAGCAAAGCAGATAGAATCTTCACTTACTTGTTATAAGAGATAGAATCTTTACCCGGTAACAACTTTGTATGTATTACATAGCGTGTGTGTCTACGCATTTTTTTTTACACACAACTTTGGAAACAAGTTCACATAATACATTGTCTACATTATGTTGCTGACAACAAATAAATCTATTAGTAAAACTATAAAAAAAAAAAAAAATTAGAAACTCATTAAAATGTTACGAATATTAATCTTTTTTTTCTTCACGTGTTTTCTGTGTTCAAAATATACGAAATTTCGAAATTTGTTGTTGTTTGTAAAAAATGTAAATTCTGCCATGCCCCAATTTTTAACGGGACTTGAAAACCGGTTTTCATGTCGCTCCTCCTTTCACTTTTAATTCTCGATCTTTGAAGCCATCTTCATATATATCTAATCGGATTTATGGAGATGTTTCTAATGAATTTTTTTTTCTTTTTTGAAGAGTAAAGTTTCCTTTTAGAAATCGAGAATATTCTTATAAGGCATTTGAGGGAAGACACGGGGTTCTATAAATTATCGTATACGGGGTGAAATCGACATTATTATAAAGAGTACACTGCGTTATCTAGTCGTGTGCGTTATTTATTGCAAGTTTCAGGATAATATTATAACTGCGTGGGAAGCAATACCAAGGACATGTTGAAACTTACAATCTGATAAATAAGTAGCAGTATAAGTCAATGCCATACGGTAAAAATGTCATTTATGGCATAATCAGCTTTAAAGGTGACTTTAAATCAATTTCGAAGATTCCTTATTATTTATGATGAAGGGAATTTATACCGGTCATTGTAGTGCCATAAGTAAAATTTAAATTTGTTGTAATATAATTGAACGAATATAAATCATCATAAGGAAATGTTTTTGGGTAGAGGAACGATTTTTAAAATTGTTTCGTTATTTAAATATTGTAAAATTATATATATAGATATGAAATAATGCACGTGGCAGAATAACATGTGTTAAAAATGATATGCAAAGAAGGTCAAATTGCTGTTATCGAAACATAAACGTTTAGTGTTACATGCAGAATATCTAAGTGCAAATATAGTTGCATAATTTTTATCTATAAGTTTACTTCCTTATGAAAAAATTACGTCGATGAATATTTCTATTTTATAATAATTAATAATAAATTCGAATAATAAGTAATTTATGACGCTATTGCTACATTCCAATTACAGGAGGTCATTAATTTCATTAAATAGGTTGAGTTTGTAACCCTAGAATTAAAATAACTCTGATATATAATATATATAATATATATAATGCTTTTGAAATTTAAATATCATTGAATTAAGATATTTAATCCCATTCAATATAAAGAAAGGAAGAAGGAAAGAATTTGTTTATTTTGGGTTTGACTTTTTGATAATGAAGATTAACATGGAAATTACAATTAGAAATTTATTTTAAAATTTTAATTTCAACAAATTATAAATAGCCGTTTAAAGTTTTTTATTAAAATGCAAATTTTGCCTAAAATGACAATTTATTATTTTTAATTCATTATAGAGTTTATTTTTTGATGGTTTTTGAAGATGTTTTTCCAATCCTTGACAACAAATCTAGTGTTAGAATTTCGAATTTTCAAATGGCGGATTCAATATGGCGAAAGAATATTTGAACAATAGGGTGTTTCAAAAAAAGAAAATTTTTGAAAATCGTTTAAGGAGGTTCTATCGTAAAGAGAATTAACATTACCATTTTCATCAAATTTGGTACACTGATAGACAAAGGTTTTATAATGATGCAGTTAAAATTTTGAGACTTCAATGTACTTGTGAAAAAAGTTATAAGCGTTTTTGTTTTTTAATATTTTTGAACATTTAGCATTGAGTCTTATGGGAAATCAGTAGTTTTTCATATATATTTATTTGCCACAAAGTATTTAGCATTACCAAATTAATGAAACTTTTTTTAATACATCACAGATGTATAAGGATTAAATATCTGATGAAAAAAGTGTCATTATGTACCTGTGAGAGTTGCAATAAATTAATTTGTACAAATATTTCACGTTTTACACGATACAGTTCAGACGTTCTGACATTTTAAAATGATGATTTTGATCACACATGAAAAATAGTCATATTTAAAAAGTAAATAATGTAAATAAAGTTAATAAATACAATTGTTTAATTATATATTCGTAAAATTAAATTTAAACCTAACCTCAAAATAATGGTCTCTGTTTTGACTAGTACCGTCATACCATAGAACCTCCTTAAAGTCGCACGGAATTCGACTAAAAATGGAAAAAAAATTACCCCTATTTTTTTGTTTTTTGATCTGACAATATTAAGGGGTGCCGCTTGCACCCCCTATTTTCCCATTAGAAATACATGGGAAAAGTGTACTGTTTTAAAAAAGTGCGAAAAATTGTTCATAATTTTATCGAAAAATGCTCAGAAGTTTATGAGACCTCGATAAATGTCCAAAGTTGAAGAAACTGTGGATTATTATTATTTTTTTGCAAACTGACCCTCTCTAGGGGTGCGTTAAATAACCACCCCTAAACATGAATTCAGCATTTATGAGTAAATAGGTCTAAAATATTATGTTTTTACGTCGCTTTTTTTAATAAATTTTTTTATCGAACAAAAAACAAGGCTCGCTGCATTACTAACTTAATTTTTAATTGTTTAAACAATTTTTTTTCATATTTTTTTTTTTTAATTAAATATCTTAAAAGCTTACAACTTTTTAAATAACGAATAGAAAATTAAATAAATTTATGTAATTTAATTTATTTAATTTAATTGATTGTTTAAACAATAAAAATTGTTTAAAATCGACTTTTCATTAAATTCACCTAGAATCATGTGGTTTTTTGCAATTTTCATTGAAGAACTATAAAGAACTTATTTACACACAATTTGCAATATACACTCAATTGTTTAAACAATTTTAATTTGTTTAAACAATTTATTTTTCTTATATTTTTGAATTTAAATAATTTTTTTATAATCTGTCGATTCTTTAGTAACAATTGACAGAAAATTTTTACATGAAATATTTTGTTTGTTTGTTTAAACAATTTAAATAGTTAACAACAATTTTTCATTAAATTTTCCCGGAAGTATTACGTGTTTTGTTTTCTTCATTAAAGAAATATCACGAATTTTTTCGTTTGCCATTTTCAAAACTTTTCAATTGTTTAAATAATTTATATTTGCATAAACAATTTATTTTTCTCATATTTTTAAGGTTTCACAATTTTTTTTAATAACTCATAGAGGAAGCTTTTTAAATCTCTTTTACCTTATACTTACCCATAATTTACCTGTTTCGTTTATTTTCTTTAACCAACCTATACCAAATAATATGATATTTTGAATATAATATATTTATTTATTTAACAATTAAACATTAATATTTGTTTAAATAATAATACTGTATGATACAAGTCTTTTTATAAATTTTTTTTTTCTAGGTGAATTTAATGAAAAGTCGATTTTAAACAATTTTTATTGTTTAAACAATCAATTAAATTAAATAAATTAAATTACATAAATTTATTTAATTTTCTATTCGTTATTTAAAAAGTTGTAAGCTTTTAAGATATTTAATTAAAACAAAAAATATGAAAAAAAATTGTTTAAACTATTAAAAATTAAGTTAGTAATGCAGCGAGCCTTGTTTTTTGTTCAATAAAAAAATTTATTAAAAAAAGCGACGTAAAAACATAATATTTTAGACCTATTTACTCATAAATGCTGAATTCATGTTTAGGGGTGGTTATTTAATGCACCCCTAGAGAGGGTCAGTTTGCAAAAAAATAATAATAATCTACAGTTTCTACAATTTTGGACATTTATCGAGGTCTCATAAACTTCTGAGCATTTTTCGATAAAATTATGAACAATTTTTCGCACTTTTTTAAAAAAGTACACTTTTCCCACACAGCACCAGAAATTCCCTGAATTTCGCCTGAATATTGGTCCACATTTCCCGAATATTCGAACCTAATATTCAGGGAAGTTTCGTGGAAGCATCAAAATGTCCGCCATAAAGAATATTGGATGCTAAATTTCCCTGAAAATGTATTTCTAATTTTCAGGGAATTTCCGCATCTAATATTCCTAGAATATTCAGGGAAAGTTAAAAAAAATTTCCAAAATTTTTTTGATCTGGTAATTGATAAAAATTGTATGTCATATTTGGCACCCGTAGGATTCTAGAACATTAAAAACTACTGCGCAGCCGTAAGTGTCACAGAAACCAAGTTCGACCATTGCGCATCATGTACAGAAGATTTACGAATACTGTGAATATTAAAGGGATATTAGATGCGGAAATTCCCTGAAAATTAGAAATACATTTTCAGGGAAATTTAGCGTCCAATATTCTTTATGGCGGACATTTTGATGTTTCCACGAAACTTCCCTGAATATTAGGTTCGAATATTCAGGAAATGTGGACCAATATTCAGGGGAAATTCAGGGAATTTCTGGTGCTGTGTGGGTTCCCATGTATTTCTAATGGGAAAATAGGGGGTGCAAGCGGCACCCCTTAATATTGTCAGATCAAAAAACAAAAAAATAGGGGTAATTTTTTTTTCCATTTTTAGTCGAATTCCGTGCGACTTTAAACGATTTTCAAAAATTTTCTTTTTTTGAAACACCCTATTGAACAATTATTGGATTTTCAAATGATTTTATATGTATTATTCTTTAATTCTAAGTCTAAGTGACCCTAAAATCCACGAGAAATTATTTTACAAAAGAATTAAATAACTTTGTGAAAATTTATCCGCCATTTTGAAATCTGAAATTTTGACCCAAGAATCAGCGACCATAAAAATTCGAAAAAAACAATTTATATTGTAAGTCTAATAGTTTTTTACAAATTCATCACTATATTGAAATCTGTTACTTTAATTTTGAGATTTTTATCTTTAAATTTATATTTAGGGATCCCTAACCCCAAGAAATTAATTTATAAGAAAATATATATTTTTTTATATTTCATCCTTCATATTGGAATCCGCCATTTTGAATTTTGGAATTCTCACTAAATTTGTAATCAGTGATCTTAAAAACCCAAGATACGAATTTCAATGAATGAGAGAAGTTTATTCTTTTTCTAGTTATGTATTGATTTAGTTACTAATTTCAGACATTTTTATTTGTTTCAGGTGAGTTTCCTAATGCAGTTGAATATACTTTTACTTTGGGTGAGAAATGGATAATTCCTAATAAATATAACTAATTTTAGGTTTTTTTGCCCATAATATATAAATAAATAATGAACATTTAATAGAAAAAAATATGAAGAAATATGCTGAGGTTGATCTAAAACCCATAACAGAATGTAGCCTAAATCCTATTCAGCCTCAAACATATAGCCAAAAAGTCATTTAGCCTAAAATGCATTGAACCTAACTTGCTTTTAGTCTAAAACTCATTTAACCTAAAAACGATTCAGCCAAAACGCATTCAGCCTAAAATTCATTCAGCCTAAAAGTCATTTGTCTTAAATCACATTTGACCTAATTTATAATGTAAAATTTAGGCCAAATTAGATTTAGGACAAATGGTTTCAGACTAGATGCATTTTAGGATGAATGCGTTTTAGGCTAAATGCATTTTAGGTTCAATGACTTTTAGACTAAATAGGTTATAGGCTACATAAATTTTAGGTTACATGACTTTTAGGCTATATGCATTTTAGATTAAATGGTTTTTAGGCTATATGCATTTTAGGTTGAATGAGTTTTAGGCTGAATGCGTTTTAGGCTAAATGCCTTTTAGGCTGAATGAGTTTAGGGTTAATACATTTTAGGTTAAACGCATTGGCTATATGCATTTTAGGTTGAATGAGTTTTAGGCTAAATGCTTTTTAGGCTACATGACTTTTAGATTATATGAGTTTTAGAGTAAAGGACTTTTAGGCTACATGCATTTTAGGATAAATTACTTTTAGGCTATATGCATTACAATGCATTTTAGGTTAAACGCATTATAGGCTATATGCATTTTAGGATGAATGAGTTTTAAGCTAAATGCATTTTAGGTTAAACGCATCTTAGGCTATATACATTTAAGGTTGAATGAGTTTTAGACTGAATGCGTTTTTGGCTACATGACTTTTAGATTATAAGGGTTTAAGGCTAAAAGACTTTTAGGTTAAATGCGTTTTAGGTTAAATGACTTTTAGGCTATATACATTAAAATGCATTTTAGATTAAACGCATTTTAGGCTATCTGCATTTTAGGATGAATGAGTTTTAGGCTGAATGCATTTTATTTTAAACTCTTTTTAGGCTATACATATTTTAGGTTGAATGAGTTTTAGACTACATGCATTTTAGGTTAAATGACTTTTAAGCTGTATGCATTTTAGGTTGAATGACTTTTAGGCTACATGCATTTTAGGTTAAATAACTTTTAGGCTATATGCATTTTAGGGTAAAGAACTTCCATGTTAAAAGGTTTTTAGGCGACATCCTATTTTTCTTTGCAGGATGTTTATACTTCATCCAGTTAATCTAAATTGAAGTTCCACATGAAGTTTACTTCATACAAAATCGCATTTATCAGCTGAAATTTCAGATTCAAAGATTAGACTATGTAGTTTTAGGTAAAATCAAATTTAGGCTAAATGGATTTTAGGGTATATTCATGCGCCCCATAAGCGTTACCTTGTTAATTTGTGCTATTAATAACTTAATATTTTCAACGAGACTCCATTTAAAAATTGATCAAATCACGTGAACGTGGTATTTATGAATAGTAATTAGGAGAAATCGAGAGTTGATTGGTCGTTATCGATACCGAGTTTTCTAATGGTTTCGTTTAATGGTAGAAACCTGAACTGGCTATCTTTGGGCTGAACACGAAGATAGCGCACAATCTTCGGCCAAGGCGCTTCAAGGTCTTTAAGTTTGATTTGCTCCAGTGGAATTTCTCCTGACCCAAGTCACGACAAGCTGTATAGGGTCAGCCTTTCACGGCACGCGCTTACTTGCGATTCGCATCTACTTTATTATCTAGTCTCTCCTGTACATTATTCCCTTTATTTACATACTGCGGCGATCTGTTACGAGGTATTTCACTCCAGGAATACAATAACATTTATATTTGCATGAACTTTCGCGCCAAGTTCAGATTATCCTCGAGTTTTATTTCACGAGGAAAATACGTGGCGTCCTTGAGGCTTATAACGTTCCTAAATTGCTTAAGGCGAGAGTCTTTCCGGAGTCCATTTCACTCGAGCGGAATGCCCGCGTCAAGTCGATAATTGCAATATAGGAAAAGTCCAAGTAGCGATGGGCCTTGTTCGCGAGGCACAAGCCATACAATCTAACGGGAATGCGGAATTGACTGAGACAGTGTTCTACGCTGCTGTGGCAATTGTTTGTGTCAATGCGGCAGATATTTTCATTATTTCGTAGTAAACTGCCCGATTTGGTTAAGATCTAACGGTTTCCCATTATGTTTTGCGGTTAATTATTGTTTGCGACATAAGGTACACGATATCATGGAAAATAAGATAATAAGTGGTTAGAGGAGTCGATTGTTAAAATCATATGACTCGGGGAATAATTAACTTTTTAGAATATCAAGTTTCTATTTACTCTTTATCAACAAAAACAAAACAAAAATACAAAATTTTAAAATGCAATTTACAAGGCAAAATTTTAATTGAAGCAATCTTTGTATGGAATTTTATTGCTTATTTTGATAGAAAACAAATAGCATGATACAGAAAATAATAATTAAAAAAAATCATACACTACCGGCCAAAATTGTAGGACTACTTACAAAAATCGTATTAAAAAGGTGAAAGTCTTTAAATGTTGAGTGTCTCAGATTTTCTTCATCTTGTGTTGTATGAATTGTGACGCTCTTTTTGATGAATATTTTTTTTTAAAGTACGTTTATATTTCACTCTCAAAGCTCCCGAGTTTCTTTCTAACAATAATTGTGAAGGATCAATAACTAAATCTGAATTTTTATTTTATGGTGTTACAATCTTGGCGGTTAGACACCAATACCAATAATTGGCGCTGTCAATGTTGACCGAATAGTTTTCAAAGTGACTTACAGTACCGGACAAAATTGTGGGACCACTCACAAAAATCGTATTAAAGATATGATCGTCTTTAAATGTTGATTGTCCTAGGTCTTCTTCACCTTTGTTGTATGAATTGTGACGCTCTTTTTGATGAATATATTTATTATCTTTTTTTTAAAACTACACTTTCCTTTCACTCTTAAAGCCCTAAGTTTCTTTCTAAAAATAATTGTAAAGCAATAGCGTTAGGTATAGGAATAGGAATAATATATTTTATTCTCAGGTCTTCTTCACTTTGTGTGGTTTTAATTGTGACGCTCTTTTTGATAAGTACAGTTTTTTTTTAATAAACTAGTTTTTCATTTCACTCTTAAAGCTTCAAATTCCATTTAACTATAATTGTAAAAGATCATGGACTAAATCTGAATTCTTATTTTTTGATCTTACAACTTTAGCGTTTAGACACCAATACCAATATTTTCCACTGTTAATGTTGACCCAATTAGTTTTCCAAGTGACTTACACTACCCGCAAAAATTGTAGGACCACCTACAAAAATCGTATAAAAAAGATGAACGTTTTTAAATGTTGATAACTCTGTTAAAAATTATCAAAAAAAAGTTTTTTATAGATTATTGGAAAGCTTAAAAATTTGCCGTCAAATCGTTCTATCTTGAAGTATTTTTGAGTAACAGTAACGGAGATTTGGTGTGACAAAGACAGAAATACCTTAATAATATAAGAATTTCGAAAAATTTCTTGCAAAATTTGTTGAAATCAATTTTAATATTTTTATTTAGTGTCAGAAAAACATTTAATATTTAGTTCTTCTTCTTATAATATTTTCAAATACTACTAATTTTGCCAAATTGTAGGTAATGTTTTTCAACTTCTGTCAATATTGCTGCAACATTACATTTCACCATTGCAGAAACAATGCACACCAATGGTGGCAACATTTCCCTTCTATATTTGTCAATTTAAGTTCAAATGCATAGTTTAATTTAAATTCACTTTTTTAAAATGTTTCCTATTGCAGTTTAATTTAACTGTATCCTATTGCAGTTTAATTAAAATCTATCCCATTGTATTTTAAGGAAACTGCCTGCAATTGCGGTTCAATTTAAATATTCTCTAATGCAACGATTCATTACCAAGTAAATGAATCTTCCTAAGCAGTGATGAGTGCAATGCAGGATCAGGAGTTTTTTCATCTGAAATACAGCTTGTTACATTGAATAAAATTCGTACTTTAATGTAGTCTTGGCTCTGGAAATTTGCCAAGAAATGTTGTAATCTAAAAACCACCACATTTATCACATATTAAATCATACCTTGTACGGTGAACGCAATAATTCTCCTCGCGAAGAAGCAGCCCTGACTAAATAGTCCACTTCATAGTTACTTTTAGTAAAAATTTCTGGAATTGACGGTGTTTTATACACTTTATGTAAAAAATATGTTTTATAAAAGAAAAAGTATATAAAATTTGAGTTTAAAAAAAAATTGAACTTAATTGGCTAAATAGTACTTTACTTATGCCCTTTAAAAGTTCACTAATTTTTCTTCATTTTTGACCAAAAAAACCTCGTTTTTAAAAACTGACGCAGATCTTTTTTTTATGTAATGGGATGGATAAATAATGTACAAGAAAGTTGAAGTAGACTATTTTAGCTTTAAATTCACGTTTAGAAAATTAAATTCGGCCTAATAGTTTCCGAGTTATGCCTTTTTAAACGTTGACAAGTTTTTCATAATTTTGACCGAAAAAACCTTGTTTTTAAAAACTGAGGCAAAACGTCTTTTTGACGTCGTCGAATGGATAAATGATGTACATAGAAGTTGAAGTAGACTATTTCAGCTTTAAATTACTGTTTAAAGAATCAAATTCATCACAATACTTTCCGAGTTATGTCATATAAAAAATTGATTAATTGTTCATCTCTTCTGATAGAAAAAATCTTGTTTTTAAAAACTGAGGAAAAATTTTTTTTATGTAATCGGATGGATTATTGATGTGCATAGAAGTTGAAGTAGACTATTTCAGCTTTAAATTCCCGTTTAGAAAATTAAATTCGGCTTAATAGTTTCTGAGTTATGCCTTTTCAAACTTTGACTACTTTTTCATAATTTTTTACCCAAAAAACCTTGTTTTTAAAAACTGATGCAGAACTTCTTTTTACGTAGTCGGATGGATAAATGATGTACGTAAAAGTTTAAGAAGACCATTTTAGCTTTAAAATTCCGTTTAAAAAATTTAATTCAGCCCAATAGTTCCCGAGTTATCGCTGTTCAAAAATTATCTAAGTTTTCATCACTTGTGATCGAAAAAACCTTTTTTGTAAAAACTGAAGCAGAACTTCTTTTGACCTGATCAGATGGGTAAATGATGTGCATAAAAGTTATAGTAGACTATTTTAGCTTTAAGTTTTCGTTTAGAAAATTAAATTCGGCTTAATAGTTTCTGAGTTATGCCTTTTCAAACTTTGACTACTTTTTCATAATTTTTTACCCAAAAAACCTTGTTTTTAAAAACTGATGCAGAACTTCTTTTTACGTAGTCGGATGGATAAATGATGTACGTAAAAGTTTAAGAAGACCATTTTAGCTTTAAAATTCCGTTTAAAAAATTTAATTCAGCCCAATAGTTCCCGAGTTATCGCTGTTCAAAAATTATCTAAGTTTTCATCACTTGTGATCGAAAAAACCTTTTTTGTAAAAACTGAAGCAGAACTTCTTTTGACCTGATCAGATGGGTAAATGATGTGCATAAAAGTTATAGTAGACTATTTTAGCTTTAAGTTTTCGTTTAGAAAATAAAATTCGGACCAATAGTTTCCGAGTTATGCCTATTCAAAACTGTACTAATTTTTCATCACTTCTAATTGAAAAAAACTTGTTTTTAAAAACTGAAGCAAAACTTCTTTTGACCTGATCGGATGGATAAATGATGTACATAAAAGTTAAAGTAGTCTATTTAAGCTTTAAATTCCCGTTTAGAAAATTTAATTCGGACCAATAGTTCCCGAGTTATGCTTTTTCAAAAATTGACTAATTTTTCATCACTTCTGATCGAAAAAACTTTGTTTTCAAAAACTGAGGCAGAACTTTTTTTTACCTAATCGGATGGATAAACCATGTACTTAAAAGTTAAAGTAGACTATTTTAGCTTTAAATTGCCGTTTAGAAAAGTAAATTTGGTCCAATAGTTCCCGAGTTATGTCTTTTCAAATTTTTGACTAGTTTTTCAAAATTTTTGACAGAAAAAACCTTGTTTTTAAAAACTGAAGCAAAACTTCTTTTAACGTAATTGGATGGATAAATGATGTGCATAAAAGTTGAAGTAGTCTATTTGAGCTTTAAATTCCCGTTTAGAAAATTTAATTCGGACCAATAGTTGCCAAGTTATGGCTGTTTAAAAATTATCTAAGTTTTCATCACTCTGATCGAGAAAACCTTGTTTTTTAAAACTAAGGCAGAACTTCTTTTGACCTGATCAGATGGGTAAATGATGTGTATAAAAGTTGTAGTAGACTATTTAAGCTTTAAGTTTCCGTTTAGAAAAGTAATTTTGGTATAATATGTCCCGAGTTATGCCTTTTGAAAAATTAGTCAACTATTGAAAAGTCATAACTCGGGAACTATTTAGCCAATAAAGTTCATCTTTTTTTTAAAAGACTCAGCATTTTATAAACTTTTCCTTTTGTATGACACATTTTGTACATAAAATGCATAAAAAACCGTCAATTCCATGAAACGTGGTTTTTTGCACTTTTTTAAAAAATTTAACCTAGTTACCTGCCGAAAACTTAGGGTCTTCAATTGTATACCATAATAAAGGGTTTAAGCCGAAAACATCGACCTTTAAAGTTATTATCGTACAATATGATTTTTTCCGATGTATTCACTGGAGTCTAATATGGAGAGCACTATGAAGTAATGCACTTCCAGCTATTACTTGTCTTTAATTTTCGACGGGCAGTAATCGTTTGTCTGAGACTACCTAAGTCCATTATTTAGATCTTAGGAGTAATTTTCCGAGAACAATTTATTAGTAATGCACGAGACCTATAGTCCTATAAACTATGAACCAGGATTGTAGAACAGAAGCTAGTTTTCTCTGTATGCAACTGTACCTACGTGTTAGGAAAACAGGAACGCGTGGAGACTAGTTGTTCTTATGTCCTAAATTCGTTCGGCATGCCGCGCCAATCGGCAATTATGTCATTTCGTATTTGGATCGACCTCCTCGCGCCAACATGTTTCTAACTCGTGCACAACGAGGATTACAGTTAGATTACTCCCTAAGATGTAGGTACGCGTTTGCCAACTATGTATTGTACACACGATACTACAACATCTAACACACGACTGTCTGCAGTTCTACACGAACTTAATGGTATAAATCCAGATAATGCATCCTTCTAAGGAAGGTAAGTACACACTATAGCTGCAATCGCAAACGCACCTGTGGCAATGGAGAATATTTTTGACCGTTTTATTTTCCTTGAAAAAAAGTTAATTGTTAATCATAAAATAGCTCCGGGGATTGTGGAAACTTGGAATTAGATGTGAGTAGGCTATTAGCAACGAAGTAAGTCAACAAGTATATCCCTGTTTTATCGAATGACTTTTCGTCCTATTATTTCATTAGTTAGTAGTCCAACATATTTGTTAGCAAAAATTTTATATAACGATTTAGAACAAAATATTCAGCTACCAAGATCTCATGTAATAATAGTTTTGAACTCATCAAAAAACTGGATAATCTTACTATTCCTGACGATTATATATTGATGTCTCTTGACTGTATTATGAATTGTAAAATTCCGTTTGCTGATGATTTCATGATGAATGCTACTAACAGATTGAATGCCCTCCTATTGGTTCACCCATAAAACTAATTTTTGCCAATGTTGTCATGGATGTTGTGATTGTTTAAAAATATTAAAAACAAAATATAATTGCCCTCCACTTTTTTATCACAGATATGTTGACGACATAATTCTATGTATACATGAAGTTCATGTTGATCTGATCATCAACATATTCAACTCATTTGATGAACATTTACAATTTATTCACTAGCTTGAGAAGGATAAACAAATCCATATTCTGGATATCACACTAAAAACAAAAGATAATAAAATCATTAATAATAATTAGTACCAAAAAACCATCTCATTAATCACTTTTCAGATTATGGATTTATGGTCAGACATACCGTTTATCCAGTACAGAATAAATTCCATAATTTTGAATAATGAAACTTTTTCTCATACCATCGTTGTCACATTACACCTAAATCAAAACCAACACAAATTCATTTTATTTTCCCATCTCTCAAATTCACATTTCAAAACAATATTTATTTCAATTAATACCAAAAGGGAAGTCTTCCATCATCTATTCTAAATAGTTTCTCCACACTAACTTAATTCTTTCTTGTTGTTTTATGAACTGTAATTAAGACATAAATCAATTGCTGTTAAAAACAGCCTTTTCAATTCGCATTTTATTGACAGTTGTAAACCCACTGTATGCAAACTATAGTTACTTAAATAGTAGCGGAAGTTTTTGCCTGGAGTCGTATAATCTTAACGATCGGATGCAGTAAAAGGAATGTAATAAGACTATTAATTTCTCTTATGGAGCATTTAGCGCATTGATCATTGTTGATCATCCTTAGAATGTTTCACTGAAAGGAAACAAGTCAAACTAGAAGATGTGTTTATTAACTTATGTAACGGTATTTCCCATAAAAAGAAAACTCATCTCGCGTGTGCCACAATAAATACATATAAGAAATTATTACAAATGGACCGAGATGTATAATCAAGATACACCTATATTATTTTTAAATCTCTTAATATAATTAGCTCTGTGTGCGAATTAATCTAGGTCACCAATAACCGATCAACTTTGATCGAGTTTTTCCTGCTGGGCGTGTCTTGGCATGTTGTTCTTGCTGGTACATTCAATAAAATGATTTAAAGTTAATTAAAAAAAAAAAAAATTACATTCTATATGTGAGTGTATTTTACGAATGTTTTCTCATATTTTTTTTACTACAAACAGCTTCTGAAATTCAGCATCTTGATTTGTGAAAGTTTCAGAGGCTGGAATAAAAAAAAAATTAAAATTGTAATTTCGTTAAAGAGAAATGGGGATATATACTATATAGGAAGCTCTCGTGGGAGTTTGTAAATGCCGCTTGCTTTCAGTGGAACGGTTTTCTGAGATCGATGAATAGAAAATTTACATACGGGACTTAGGATAAAGGGGATAATCATTTTGCGTTGGAATCGAGTCTTTGAAGATCGGCACCGAGAACAACTCGGTCCGCTCGAGCAACCCGGTCGACTTTGATATAACTGTTTCTGTACGGATTCAGCCACCAACCAGTGTCCACTGTCTAACACTATTTCTGCTTCACTTGTCAGCATAAAAATTATCCCAATTCTCAGAAATTGCTCTTCCCGCAAAAAAAAACTGGATAATTCTCATTATTTGAGATGAGCACAAAACATACAAAACCTAGCAGCTAATTAATGAAGCTTTGAAAGAAGTCTCTATAAGTTTCTGATACACGTGTATCTTATATTTAAACGTATTTTAAGAATCCGGAATAAATAATATATTTTATTCCCAGGTCTTCTTTACCTTGTGTTGTGTAGATTGTGGCGCTCTTTTTGATGAATATTTTTTTTTAAAAACTACCTTTTCATTTCACTCTTAAAGCTCCAAGTTTCTTTTTAACAATAATTGTAAGGGAATAGCGATAGGAATAGGAATAATATAAATAATATATTTTATCCCCGGTTTTCTTCATCTTGTGTTGTATGAATTGTGACGCTCTTTTTGATGAATATTTTTCTTTTTAAAGTACGTTTATATTTCACTCTTAAAGCTCCGAGTTTCTTTCCTACAATAATTGTAAAGGATCAATAACTAAATCTCAATTCTTATTTTATGATGTTACAATCTTGGTGTTTAGACATTAATACCAGTATTTGCCACTATTAATGTTGACCCAATTAGTTTTCTAAGTGACTCACACTACCCACCAAAATTGTGGACTACTTACAAAAATCGTATTAAAAAGGTGAACGACTTTAAATGTTGATTGTCCTAGGTCTTTTTCACCTTTGTTGCATGAATTGTGACGCTCTTTTTGATGAATATATTTATTATCTTTTTTTTAAATTTGCTTTTATTCACCTCTTAAAGCTCCGAACTTCTTTATATTAATAATTTTAAAGTATCAATAATCAAACCTGAATTCTTATTTTATGATGTTACAATCCTGACGTTTAGACATCAATACCAACAATTGGCACTGCCAATGTTGACTCAATAGTTTTCCAAGTGACTTACACTACCCGCCAAAAATATAAAACCACTTACACAAATCGTATTACAAAGATGAACGTCTTTAAATGTTTTTTTTATAGAACATTGGAAAGCTTATAAAATTTGCCGTCAAATAGTTCTATCTTGAAGCATTTTTGAGTAACACTAACGGAGATTTGATGTGATAAATATTGGTGGATTTTTTGTTTTCAGTGGTTTTTCATTGCTCAAGTTCGGTGAGCTGCATTTTCCAGAGAAATAGTAAGAAAATTTTGTAATTATCCTAAAGAAAACCTGAAACTTATAACTTTAAAATAAGCCGAAGAAAACTTATTTATCTTAATTAGTTTGAAAGTTCTAAGTAGATGGTGCCTAACAGACGTTAGGAAGCCGAGAGTCGAACTAGCAATGTAACTGTTGCGGTTTTTCGTATTATACACTTACTTATAACTTTTGAACCAGTCAAGATTTTTAAGTTTTATTCCGCTTATTTTGAAGTTAAATGTTTAAGGTTTTATTTAGCTTAATTTTAAAATTTTCCTATTTCTTCTCCAGATAATGTACCTCACCAAACTTAAGTAATGAAAAACCACTGAAAACAAAAAAATTCACCAGTGCTTATGACATCGAATCTCCGTTTCTATTAATCAAAAATGCTTTAGATTAGGATTATTCGACGGATAGTTTTAAAAGCTTTCTAACGGTCTATTAAAAACTTATTTTTGCTAATTTCTAACAGAGTTATCAACATTTAAAGAAGTTCATCTTTCTAATACGATTTTTGTAAGTGGTCCCACAATTTTGGGTGTTAGTGTACTTTTCTCACAAGTGAGATGAGCTACTGAATGTATAAGAGGATATATATAATTTCCCATATTTCTCTTCTTTTTAGTCTAAGAAAAATTCATTTTGACAAATTCTTTCGATAGTCGATTTCGACACAAAAATTAACAAAAGTTGGACACCTACGATCTTTAAGATACAGAATACGTTCTCCTACGCGGAAGCAAAATCTGGTCTCTGGTTATAGTCCATGGCCGAAGTCGCGAACCAGTTTAACTTGGTATCAGTTGTTACATTAAGCTTAGACGATAAGTCGCTTACTGGTTTCCTAAAGGGCATCCTGTTTCACGAAACGCTCGAATCATTCTGGGTCTAGGAAAAGATACTGATTTCTTAATCATTGGTTGCTTTTCTCGTAACGAGTTCATTTAATTTTTCTTGCCAGTATTTAGAGCCTAGACAATTTAGGTTAATAATTTCCCCTAATTGACGATTTTCCTACACTCATTTAATTATTTATCATCAGTTCCAAGAAATTGTTTAAAGACAGAGGCTAGTTAAATGTGTTTTTTAATAGCGTCTAAAAACAGGAAACGAGAAAAATGATAAAAATAGCGCATAGGTGGAAACTAAGAATTAGTTGGTTAATTTAGTTTAATGGTATACTGGAGAGCTAATGGAATGAGCGATTTAAAGAAATAGCAGTTTAGCAACGAGAAACGTTAGCAATCGTTCTTGGTAGCTCGTGTTTCCTGACAAACGGTGATTTTCTTTGTTTAACGAGAATTCCTGCCACCAATTAAAATTAAATAATCAAGTCAAAAGGTGTTATAATGGATAAAATACGCGACCAATGTCGTTCGGTTTTTCTTGTATCTAGTCGCTGCATCTCTCTCACGCAGAAGGAATGAATCTCGAGCATAGCAATCGTAGCTCGTTACAGAGTGAGAACGAGGCCAAAATGTTAACTACTTCCCAGACACGGAGTTGGTATCGTATTATAAGCCAGGCATTTCCCACCGAATCGGGTGATGAAGCCCTTTCGACGGACTTATACATTTGTTGAATCGTTCCACTAGGCAGAAAATGGTACTGCGTACTGTAATGACGATAACGGTTACAACAATTCATTTTTAGTGTGCCTTTTATCGCATAAGTATGGACAATGTAATGCAAATACGTCTGATAATTTAGATAATATGTACAGCACTGGATAACGAGACTGCACGATCATCAGCCAGACTTTTTATCCGGTCGCTGATAAGATAATGCTAATAATTCAGATAAATTGAATAATTCAATGATGATACATGAAAACATAGCATCATTAGCATTGTGGATCTTGTCTGCCCTTTATACCAGTTCGGGATCAACCATTTGCATTCTTGGGTATTTTTTCACAAGGAAGAAAAAGATCCGGAGGTTTGAGCGATATTCCATGATTGGGTAATTTTAAGATCCTAGAGTTTATTATTAATTTTATTGTAATTCCTATTTATACTGTTCCGGTTTCCTGAGTCTTCGTGGGAAATTATTATTCATTTCAAGAAATGATTGGGACGCTTTTCATCGATTGAAGAATGTTTTATTTAAACTCCTAAAGAATTTTGAAGTTTGCTGACTTTTATCACCTAACTTTCTGTCCTACTTCAAATTTCTCCAAGGATATTATTTGTGTTTTATCCTAAGCGCAGGCTAGACGCAGTGATTTTTTCTTCTCTTAAAAAAGAACGGTTGATACTTCTCACTGTGTTAGTTCATAATCTCGAAAAAAGCACACACGTCACGTGGCGTTATTTAAAATAACGAGTAAACTATACTGTTTCATATTGCAAGAGTTACAGCCGTAAAATTTAAAATCGCCGAAAGGCCAAACTCAAGACGATATTTAAAATCACGCGACTGCTCGACGTGAACTATGATTTTGTATCGGAGTAAATGACAATTGAAAATGAAAACGCGTTTGCTTTTATTGACACAAATCTACCCTAGTGGAAAAAAATTAGATCATAGTTTACATATTTTCAAGCTTGATCCTTAGGTCATCTTAGGAATCGAGAAGATTTCAAGAGTTTGGTTATCATAGGTATCATATTATTGTGCGACTGCAAATTTCCTATGAGCACACGAAGCTAGGTATCAGTGCTTGCGTCTTTTAACATTCTTAAATCAACTTGTAGTTCAAAGATTATTTTATTTTAACTTATTGACTCTCGCTAATATCGAGTTCCATATATATGGACTTGACGACAATAAAAGATCTTCAATTTCTCTTATGATTTTTAAAAACTTTGTCAATCTATGAGACTCGACAATATGAGTATTATCTAAAATGTTTTAAGAGAAGTTTTTAAGTCTGAGTTAAGAAAAGATTTTTGTTACCATGATGTAACATTTGTTATTTTGTTTAGAATTTAATTTGGATGAGAATGATGCCTTCAAACCTTTCTACATGCCAAACTGTGCGTATACAAGAGCAGTGTAGAAAACCGACTTTTTCCACACGTACAAATGTTAATCACCGTATATACTATATAATGATACTATCGGATCGAATTTTTTGCCATTAATTTCTCTAAGCGCTAAGGATACTGGAATGTGGAACTTGAGCAAGCTACGAGCAATAAAATAGTTTGAAAATTTTTTAGCAACGGTACAGAAGATTGTAAGTTGTAAATCAGCGAATCGAGTTAATTTTATTTTACGCTTCAAAAAGAGGTAAAATTGTAAAAGTTAAGTGCACTAAGTTTTCAAGACGTCGATTGGTACCGGTTTTCGAGGAGCAATTTAAAATCAAGATCGTCCAATGATCGAGAAAAGGAGTAAATTAAGCTGAAGCTCGGTATTGTTAACGATGTTGGACGTGTTAATCGACCTACTAAGTGAAAGCATTGCAAAACTTAAAGGAGACTTGAACGTTCAATGGGTAATGACGTATGAGATAAACCTGTTTCTATGTGTTCTCGCGTAGGCGCTGTATACTTACGGATCTACGAGGAACCGCTATGCGTTTAGCAGACGCGTGTCCGCAATGGCGATGCAGTGAAAAGAGTCCAAGACCCGTTCCTGTGAAATTGGCGAGTGGCGAAAAACCATTCAGTAACCTTTTATGAAGCTTTTACTTAACATTAAACTGCCGTATTCAGTATATTATATTGTCAAGAAAAAACTGTTTAAATCATTTTTCAAACAATGTTACGTCAACTTTAATGTCTCGTTCTTTATGAACTGTCACTAAAAGGCTACTTGGTTTTGTCAATTTCTCGTAACAGTCAGGAAGTAAATGCTCATGTTTTTATCCAGTTTTTAGACATTTTTGTTGTAAAGACAGCTGTGTTATTAATAGTACGTGAGTTATGAATAATAATAATAGTGTCTTTTCCCTTTTTTTTGTTTGTTAAATTTCTTTTTGTTTTATTAAGTATTTGATTTAATTAATTGGTTTAAAAAAATTAACGTTCGATTTAATTGGCATTTGGGACCAGATTGTTTTAAGAAGTTCCAGAACATTTAAATATTTTAAATCATTTTTTAATTTGATACAAAACTCAAAATAAGTTGCATATCAAATATGAGTTTAAGTTTTTTCTATGATAATAGCATACTTTTTTACGGAATAGTTCTTTGTTGCAATTTTTAATCGAGAGAAAGGTGTTTTAATTGTACAGGAATTTCAAGGCATTTGCAACATTCAGGAAGACCGGCAGCAAGCAGGTGTTTATATTTTTAATGAAGGCTTGTCATCGTTTACGATTTTGAGGATACAGTTAAAACGTATAGCAGTGCATTAAGTTCGTTAACACTCACAACTGTTAAAAAACGCCCACGATTCTTATTCTCGAATTTTAAATCTGGTCGTTTCCAAAAAAGTCGTCGAAATAAATTTAAAAATAGCTGTACTTTTCAATTTCACCTGATTTGAATATACATGATATTTCATGAATTTAGAAAAGTTTATAACCTCTGTTTTATTATTTCTGATATTGTAATATTTGGAAACCTTATTTCATAGGTGAGTCTTAAATTTTTTAGTTTTTTCTTTCTAATTATTTTTAACTTTTATTAATTTCTCTTTATTTTTTGGTAACACGTTTTTAATATTAAGATTTTTTTCAATTCGCACTTATTGTCTTTACTTTCTTGAGATGTTATTCTCATTTTCAAAATTTTTTTAAGTATCTAGTATTTTATTAAGTTTTACTTATTTAGTTCCAGGTGATCCTAAGGAATCCCTCAAATATCCCTGGGGAATCCCCAAACCTAAAATTCGCTACTATTGGCTGTGACCGACGGACGGACAGACGGACGTCAAAGTCTCGTTACGAGGGTTACAAGTTTTCAACTAATTTTACCGATTTTGGGTTTAGTATTCCGTTTTTTGTCACCGGATCACTTCGCAGAAAATTTTTCCAGGTTTTCTTATGAAAACAGCTTCAGGGCTCCCTTGATAAACTTTGGTTTGGTTAAAACCGAGTTTGATTCAAACCGGTTGAGATGATTTGATTTAAATCGGAAAAACTTCGATCCCGCCGCCCGGCAGTTAATCAAAGAAGCACTGGACTACAAAATATACATACCTCGGGTAATAGACAAAAATATACAAAATTCGGCTTGTTGTTTTCTATCACTGATGCATCTTATAGCCTTTTTACCATTATTCCATAAAGATCTATTAACAAACTTTTAAAACTTATCTTACCGATTCCGGTTTCAATGATCCGTTTCCTTGACTAGTTCACGTTGCAGAAAATTTTCCAGGTTTTCTCATAAAATAACCTTTACAAAACATCCCCTATTGTTACCTTATTAGTTCCCAATTCTCTAAATTATATTAATTCAATATTATGTGCAAGGCAATTAACTATTAATACTAATTTTACCGATTCCGGTTCCACTATTTCATTTTTTTGACAAGTTCACACTGCAGAAAATTTTCCAGGTTTTCTCATAAAATAACCTTTACAAAACATCCCCTATTGTTACCTTATTAAACTCCAATTCCCTAAATTAAATTAATTCAATATTATGTGCGTGTCAATTAACTATTAAAACTAATTTTACCGATTCCGGTTCCAATATTCCATTTCTTTGACTAGTTCACACTGCAGAAAATTTTCCAGGTTTTCTCATAAAATAACCTTTACAAAACATCCCCCATTGTTACCTTATTAGTCTCCAATTCTCTAAATTAAATTAATTCAATATCATGTGCGTGTCAATTAACTATTAAAACTAATTTTACCGATTCCGGTTCCAATATTCCATTTCTTTGACTAGTTCACATTGCAGAAAATTTTCCAGGTTTTCTCATAAAATAACCTTTACAAAACATCCCCCAATGTTACCTTATTAGTCTCCAATTCTCTAAATTAAATTAATTCAATATCATGCGTGAGGCAATTATTAACCTCTTCAAAGAACAAACATCGCTATGTGGCCTGCATTAGTGATTTTTCCGAAAGCACAAAAAAGGCAATTTCCACACGAGAGGCACGATGAGAATCACGGCTACTGATTGAGGCGAATTTCCAGAGCAGTTCCCAAGAGAAGAAGCGCATTCAGAAATTTGCCAAGTTGCAGGCGTTGGAAGAAGGAAGGCAGATATCATCAAGCTCCGTTGCATAAGGATGAAAGTACCTTGTAGCGACTGACTGAGTAAATAATAACGGTTACGTGTTGTGGAGACGTCTTTCGCGACTAAAAAGATCGTAATGAGCAACGACGAGCGCACGAGAGAATTTCTTCAGTGCGTACCGTGAGATGATCGCGGTTAAAGCGCCATCGACGATAATTATTATTATACATGGAGACTCACAGCCCGACTCGCACGCGCGCTAATGTATACACACTCAGATAACCACCATAATTTGTCGCTTGATGTACTTTCTAGACGAGCGCGGTATTGCGTGTCGAATTACTCCTTTGAAAATCTTTGGTCAACCGTACTGATGTGGACACTAGGCATCTGAAAGAGCCTGTAATTTATCGCTATTTGATTATCTTTTATATTCTGCCAAATACAATGTCTTTCCAGTTGTCTAAACACTGCAATTAATCAATGGCTTAAGACTTTTATAGTGCCACAAAGAGGAAAAAAGGGAAACAATGCCGGATTACACACTCTCTCTCTCTGTCTCTTTGAACCCCGCATATTTTATAAATCCAAGTGCGTTGAAAGTGACTTTAATGAGTGGCGATTTTTCTAGACACATGAGATTGGCAATTTTCTGCACTTGAAGGTCACTCCAATCATAGATCTGGTTAGCATTAGAAAGAAAGGAGAAGTTCTGAAATAAGTAACGGCTATTAGTCCTTGCATTCCTCAACCGAGTCACATTGCTCTTGAGTTGGGATTATTTCCTTTACTATATACTGTGCGAAATACATCATTCTTCGTTGTTTTCTATCTCATTAAATGAATTGTGGTCAAACTCATCAACAACGGTCAACTCGGTGAGCATTGCCACAAGCTTTTGCACGCCTTACACTTCTCTGTAATAACTGTTTCAGCGGAAATACTGTTCTTCCTAAAACTACTTTCCGCATTCTTCTTCAGACTATTATTATAAATCTCTCACTTCTTTTTGCACGAAATATTGTTACAATATTGTAATTACAGTGTTGATTTTTTTTTAAAAAGTCAATTATTTTTTAAGCAAGATAATAACCGACCAACAGTACATAGCAAAAATTTCTAACAAGTGTAATTGTTTTAATTAATAATTAGTTTAATTAATATAATTGTCAATAAACATTTCTTTGGACATACGATTGCTTACGGATAAGTTTTAAACTTTCAGACTTTGACAAAAAATCTGACGTTTTGCTGCTTGCTATGAAAGTTAAAAATAAAAACTCGATAAATACTATAAACAGATTTTTATTAAATTGTTACCTACCATTTTGATTTGATAATTTGAATTAGTAAAAAGATAGAGACTTGAAACCTAGATTGTTTGAAAGCCTGAAGAATTCTGCGTTTAATAATATATAATTCAAAAATTTTAAATCTACTGGAAAGATTAAATCACTAGATATGCTTTTAAAAATATTTTTAAAATTTTTCCACTTTTGATTCATTTGTTTGAGGCCCTGCGATTTCTAGAAGAATTTAAAGAAAAATTTAAAACTTACATAGAATTAAACAGTGTAATCTCAGCGTTAAAAAAATGCTTTGGTATTAAAAAAATATTGAGTAGTTCTCGAGTAATTCAAAAAAATGTCCGAGCATATTTTTTCGAGTGTCAGTCGTCGATTCGGCACCTCTCGCTCTTCTCGTTCGTTGTAATAATACGAATTGCATATTAGACTCGATAGTATGTTTAATTTTAAAGATAACTGCTTGTAGTCGAGCATTAAAGTGACACATTCTTTTAGGTTATAAACTCGAGAACATGAGTTTTAATGCTATCAGGGGTACCAACCTCGAAATGCGAATTTTTCTAAAAGTATCGGCGCCACTGTCGAAATAGCGCCAAATTTAAAAACTTATTATTTATTTTATTATTATTTCTCTTTAATTAAATTATCTATTTTATATTAAAGTAAACGATAACTTATATTAGGTGAAATAAATGTGGAAAATTTAATATTTGAAATTCCTTTTTTAGTTAGCAGTTTTATTAGTAATTATTATTAATTACCTATATTTAATTGCATCCTCCAAAGGTGACTTATCACCTACCAAATGAATTAAGGTTTCATTTAAATCAGATAAGTTTAATTATGTTTTAGTTCAGTGAGAAAGAAAAGGAAATTAATAAAGTGAGTGAAAAACCTACAATTTCTACAACTGTGAAACAACTCAGAAAACTGTCTCGTGAATGTGACTTTTAAAATTGTGTCATCCAGTTTGTCTCACATTGTACTAATTTTAGTCTCGTCTTAATGACACAAGAAACACATAATACTAGTTTCTCAACATTTTATTAGTGTATGTCGTGTAACTTAATAATGAAAACCAACGCGTTCCATTCTAAATAAACTGCGAGTTCACTAGTCTGACATAATGAGAAATTCCTCATTAAAATCTTCAAATTTTCTTAAGCAACCTCTTCTCTAATGAAAATTCATTTTTTTAAATTTTATTTTAATTGTTTTTCTTCACATTTTCATTACAATTAAACACAGTAATTGTCAGTTAGTAATGACACGTACTCGAAGGTGTCGGACCATAGAAGACTTGTACTACTCGTACAAGTTAAAATCGTGTTTCTTGTACACATTGCTCAAAATGATCGTCCCACTTATTTATTTGACTGATTTTAAAAGCACTATTGTTATCTGTTGAAGTATAAGCAACTAATTAAAATATTAAAATATGATATATTTTTTAAAAAATAATAAATTTATGAAAAACTATTTTGTGCTAATTTTACCCTAATTTTCTTTGCGAAAAATTGGAGCAAAAATTGTTTTTCAGGAAACAATTTACGTTACTGTTATATATATCAATATTGCGAAAAGTATTCCGAGACGGCTATTTGTATGATAATTAAAATGACCATAAAAACGTGTCCAGTGAAATGAATGGAAATTTTTATATAAGACGATAATTCAAAATTCGGATGATGTGAACTCCTGAAAGCGTGCAGTAACTGATAATATCGTTATAAGGCTCTCCGGACGTGCTTCGAGCCGTGTAAACGTAACGTTACACGCAAACCAAGTCACACGCTGTGCCTCCGTTACACATAAGACGTAATCTAGAAATAATTATCATCAGCACAAAAAACTTTAAGATTATGTCAAAATTCTCTCGAGAATTTGAATTTTACTTCTGTGTTCTTTCCTTAAACAAAAGTTGATAAAATATACATTCTTTAGTGAAAAAAAATAATGATAATAATAATAGTAATGATAATCATCGAAATAATGATAATTATAATGATAATGATAATATTACTAATAAAAACAATGATAATAATAAGCTGAATGCTCATTTCATGAGTTTTTTATTTCTACGGAAGATTTACTTTCTAATAGAGGAAGCAATAAGAAATGCAAAAAAATTTAATTTCGTAAATAAAATTGACAATAATTTGATAAATTTCCGAAAATTGTGTACTTTTTATAAATTACTCGATTATAGTTTTTTATTGTACAATATTTTTTCTAAACGAATTACAACTACAAATTGGATAAAAAACTGTAAATGAGATTTTCTATAGGAAATTAAAAATTTTCATTAATTTTACAAATTTCTGAAAGAATGTGTACTTTATACTTATAGGCCAATCTTCTTTTCAATCTAAAATAAAACTAAACGGAATTTTTTTCCATTAAAAAGTAAACATCGAAATTTGGACAGAAAAAATGTTCCAAAATAAATTAATTGGGTATTTTTAAAAATCCCTGTGTCAGATTTTAGATATTAGTGAGTACAATAAGTGTATAGAATTTTATCAAAATCCTTTAAATAGTTTTCGAGCTATCGCAGCGACAAAAAAGAAAAACACTCACACAAGTATATTGTACAAATACATATACATCTCGACATTTGATTCAATTACAAATGAATTATAAAAATCGGTAACTTATTAAAATAGATTAATTTTACTGATTTTGCTTTGTATATGTTCAGATTTGACAATTTTTTATAATGCTTTAAATTAATTTAAAGTGTGTGCGTGTGTGTGTGTCGATGTACTTTTTCTTGTAAACACGATAACTCGAAAACGGTTGAAAGGATTTTAATAAAATTTAGTATGGCTATTTGTACTACTAAAATATGGAATCAGACACAAGGGTTTTTAAAAATAACCATTACAAAAATTTTTATTCGATTTTAATTTTTTTTTAAATTTATTTTTATGAAAAAAAAATTTTTTCTATAAATTCAACTTAATGTATTAAAAAAAACCTAGTTCCTTGCTTCACAACAAATCGATTGACCTATAAGTTCATATTTGCAAAAGTTTTGAAGAATAAATCGCAATTTTTAAATTTAAGAAAATAAAGGAATTTTCCATTTTTTAAAAATTAACTTTTTGCTTTCTCCATGAGGAAACAAATATTTTTGCTAATGTGAGAGCAAAATGTTTATAAAATAAGCATAATTTTCTTCTAGTTTAGTATAATTCTTTACTAATTTTTAGTAAAAATCTACTAATTGAAAAAATCACATTTCAGTTACTATTTTAATTAGTAACTTTCCATTTTTGATGAGCTTTTCACTTTTGTAGATAACTATTAAAGATTAGGAGAAATTTTTATTATTTCAACAAGTAACCAATTTTTCTCAAATTCATTAGTAGAAAATCACGAATTCGAATCTAGAAAGAAACTGAAAATTTATATTTTTTAGATGGAAATAAATTGATTAGACCTTATTTTAAAACATCGAAAATCGTAACAATCACAAAAAAATTTTTATAAGGAAACAATGAAATAACAACGACAATGACAAAGTAAAATATTGTTTAAAGAACAAAATTTTCAATTTTCATTTTTTTTTATACCACAATTTTTTTTTTACAATAATACGTTGATTTTCTCTTTTTTTCAAAATTTGTAACATTTTTTATTAAATTAACCAATATTTCATTATTTCTCTATTTTTCTTTAACGTAATTTGTTCTTAATTTAAAGATTTTTTAGTTAGTTTTTGTTTATATTTTGCGTGATTTCATATTTTTTTAATGTTACCATTCTTTCGTAAACTATCTTATAAATTCTAGATTCTCATTCGAATTTTTGTTTTCTTTTGATTTTTCAAAATCTTTTAATTTTTTTTTTAAAAGTAAATTTTTTGTAAAAATTATTTTTGTCATATTTTTCATATATTTTTCGTCATATTTTGTTAATCTCTTTATTTTTTGACTAATTTCCTTAAACTTATTATTTTTAAACAATTTTTTTCTATTCTTTCACAGAATTTTTTATTATTAATTTTTATTTTCTGACTTTATTTTTTCATTATCTAAGTTTCCAGTATTTTTTTTTTATTTTCTTATTTTTCCATTGTTTTATAAAATTTTAATACTTTTTGAAAAGTTCTTCTTTTTTCAAAATTTGTTACATTATTTTTCAAGAGATTTTTCTCTTGATTTCTACTTTTTTACGTATTTTTTCATTATAAAGAGAAATTTGAAATTATCTACTCGAAAAGAGGTTATGTTAAAAGCCATTATTTTGCTTTTTGAAATAAAAAAATTTGGATTTAATTTTATGTAGACAAAATGTGTCAAATTTAACTTAAACCAAAATAAACCATTAAAACTCATAATTGGATACAAATTTGTTTAAAATATTGTCTTAAAAGTACACAAGTTCCTGAAAAATTCGCTGATTTTCGGAAATTATAAAAATTAGTTTCATGGTAAAATTCAAACAAACTTGAGTTAGAGATACCTTCCTAATGATATTTTAAATAATTTCACAAAGTTTGGTGTCAAAAAATCCATTTTTTTTTTGCCTATATGCCAGTGACGTAATACTTCATCACAGGCCCTTAAGAAACGTTTCATAGAAAGGTTAGAGAAACTTTAAACTCGTTTCTAAATCTAAAAAATGGTTAATTTTCAACCAATTTTAAATTTAAATGATTTATTTTGTTTTTAAATTAAATTTGAAACCTTTTGTCTAAAAAAAAATCGTATTAGAAGTTGTTTTTTATATGTGACGCACTTCGAAAAAAGGTGCCTAAGAAGCAAAAACGGAAATTTTTCAGGAGAGCCAAACCAAAAGTCGAGCGCGCATGGTAATCTGTACAAAACGAGATGTTTGAATTGTTATAACTTGAAAAATATTCAATAAAAACATTTTTTGGTTTTTGATAATGAAAAGGGCACCTTTAATGAAGTTAAATCAATCATAATCCAAAAATCGATTTTTTGCTTCTTAAGTATACCTCTCTTCGGAGAGCGTCACATATTTTAAAAATCAAAATAGTGGCTTTAAACCTAATTTTTTCTCGAGTAGGCATCTAGTTTCTCTTTAGTTGGAAATAATATTTCGAACCATACAAAATTTTAGTCTTGACTTAAATTTAATAAATTCCAAGCTTAAGAAAATGAATTATATTTTCAAGTTTTAATGTTTTTGTTTAGAATTAACCCTCAACTGCCAAACTGGGTCTGACAGACCCAGTAGACCTTTTCCGCTCTCTCCTACAGCGGACTGTAGATTGAAAATAGTACAAAATTAGGCTCTAAAAAACCGGGTCTGTCAGACCCAGTCTAACACTTGAGGGTTAAAAATTACAAATATTTAACTTTTTAAAATGCTCATTCTTAATATGTTTTTTTTTTCAAAATCCTGTTATATTTCGGTGAAGTGCATACATTATTATTTAATTTACTTTTCTATTTTCAATTTTAGACCGTTTTATAAAATTTGTATTTTTTTTGGTTAGAAATTATGAGAAATCTCGTTGGGCGCCAGAAACTAATTTCCAAAGAGGGAGTGGACAAAAACCACATTCTTTAAAAGGCCTTGATTTTGAATGATCTCGAGATTAATAATAATAGTAATAATAATAATAATAATAATATTAAACAAAGGCAAAGTAAAGAAATAAAAAAATTAAATCCCAACCAATAATATTCAACACTTGAAAAAAAAAATGCATCACTGAGTCAGTGACATGAATCATTGTCACTTGATTATAATATTATTGAGTGGTGACTGAGCCAATGCTCAAGATCGAAGAATGGATTGAAACGCAAGGACAATCACTTTCCGGTGATGCCAATCAAGGCTGTAACCCCCCGGCATTGCGCGAGAAATCGATGAACTTTTTTTTCTCATTTTCATCACATTAAGTGTTTCATGATCGTTTATTTATTCCTATTGGGAAACTCTATGAAGCTTGCAGTTCCTAAACGTGTCAAAAGAGACTTACAAATGACAACAATTTTCACGCCATGTAACATATGTAACCTGCACTTATCTTGGCTCAATTTCGATAAGAGATGCAAGAACTATAAATTATATTGTGCAATCAAGTGTCTTATTGTGAAGAACATTCATGATTGGTAAGTCTCATGATTTAAAAGAAAAAAAAAAGAACAAGACATCGATTGAATAAATATGTGATAAAATTGCCGAGGCGCGGAACTGCTTAGTAGAAAGTGCCTGAGAATATGTAGAGATGCGTAAGAACTACGTAACCTCGTTGCTTTCTCTGCTTTGATACATCAACGATTTATATATGTGAACCTCTTAATAAATGGCGCTTCCAATTAAAGAATCGGAAATGGTATCAAAACTAATGTGGAATTTTTTCTATTTGAAAATATTTTCGAAATAAACAAAAATTGACAAAAATAATTGAAATAGAACAAAATAATTGCAAATTTTGTAAATTGGAGGAAAAAAATTTAAATTATTAAAAATTAGGGAAAGTAATTTAAAAAATAGTAAAAATGTGACGCGCTCCGAGGAAAGGTGACTAAGAAGCAAAAACGGGAATTTTTTAGGAGAGCGAAAACAAAAGTCGAGCGCGCATGGTGGTCTGTACAAAATGAGATGTTTGAATTGTTATAACTTGAAAAATATTCTGTAAAAATATTTTCTGATTTTTGATAATGAAAAAGGGAGCTTTAATAAAGTTAAATCAATCATAATCTAAAAATAGATTTTTTGCTTCTTAGGTACCTTTCTTCGGAGAGCGTCACATATTGTTTTGAAAATAAAAAAAATAATTTTAATTTGAGAAAAATACTTGAAAATCTTAAAAATAAATTGAAAGAAATTAAATATAGAAAAATTAGAGAAAAACATTTTTAAAAAATTATTAAAAATTGAGATAAATAATTTAAAATTGAAAAAAATAATTAAAATTTGAGAAAATAATTGAAAAATTAGGTAATATATTTTAAATAAAGGAAAGTTAAAGAAAACTTCAGATAAATACTTAAAACTTTCTGGCGTTCATTGAAAAAAAGAGAAGAATTAAAAATTAGAGACAATAAATTAAAAAAGTTAAACATAATTTAAAGTTAAAGAGAATAATTTTTAATTAAAGAGAAATAATTAAAAACTTTTTGGAAATTATGATAAAGAACGAAAGTAATTAAAAATTAAAGAAAATAATATAAAAAAAATATATAAACAATTAAAAATTGAATGAAAGAATAGAAATTTCAGATAAATAGTTTAAAATTTTTATAATCATAAAACAAATTAAAAAAAAAAAAAATGAAAATTGAAGAAAATAAATTTTGGAAAATATATGAGAAATTATTTTAAAATTTGAAAATTGGAGAAAATATTTGAAATATGATACAAACAATGATAATTTGTAAAAAATAAATGACATTTGATTGTTAATTAAAATAATACAGAATTTTTTTTTAATAAAAAACAATTGAAATTTGAGAAAAATTGATGATCTTAGAAAAAAAATTTTAAAAAATGAGAGTATCTCAAAATTGAAGAACAGAATTAAAAAAAGATACAAATAATTTAAATTTGCGATAATTAATAAAACTTTCTGGAAATTATGAAAACAAATGAAAATAATTAAAAATTGAAGAAAATAATTTAAATTTTAGAAAAATACTTAAAAATCTTAGAAAATAATTTTAGAAAATGAGAATAATAATTAACAATCGAGTAAAATAATTGAAGAATGATAAAATTAATTCAGAATTGAAAAAAGTAATTCAAATATGCTGAAAATAATTTAAAATTGAGAAAAAAATTGAAATATGATGATAATAATTTAAATATGAAAATTTAAAGACGGTAAATAAAATTTGAGAGAAATAACTGAAAAATTTATAGAATATATGTTTAAAGAAAGAAAACAATTACAAAATTACTTATAAAATTTTAATTGAAGGAAATAAATAAAAAATCACAGAAATAAACGACAATTGATGAAAATAATAAAAATTTTAGATAAATAATTGAAATTTTTGAAAATATTGCAAAAATAATAAAACTAATTAAAAATAGAAGAAATTATAGAAAAATTACAGAATTTTTTTTTAAGCAAAAGAAAATAATTGAGAAATCGTTTAAAAACCGGAAAATTAATAACAATAATCTAAATTTTAAATAAAAACTGAAAATGTAGGAAATTAATTAAAAATAATGAAAGTATTACAAGATGGAGAAAATATCTGCAAAATATTAAAAATAAATAAAAATTAAATCAATTAAAAATTAAGTAAAGTAATAGAAAAAATCATAAAAATGTTTTAAAAATAAAGAAAATAATTTTAATTTTAGAAAAACACTTGAATATCTTAAAAAGTAATTAAATAATGGAAATTTTAGAGGAAATAATTAAAAACAAAAAAAAATTATTGAAAATTGAGATAAATAATTTAAAATTAAAAAAAAAAATTAAAATTTGAAAAAAATAATTAAAAAAATTATATAATATATTTTAAATTAAGGAAAGTTAAAGAGAATGTCAGAAAAATACTTAAAACTTTCTGAAGTTCATTGAAAAAAAAAAGAAAAAGAATTAGAAATTAGAGAAAATAAATTAAAAAGGTTAAACATAATTTAAAGTTGAAGATAATAATTTTTAATTAAAGAGAAATAATTAAAAACTTTTTGGAAATTATGATAAGGAACAAAAGTAATTGAAAATTTAAGAAAATAATATAAAAAATAATATAAACAATTAAGAATTGAATAAAAGAATAGAAATGTCAGATAAATAGTTTACAATTTTTAAAATTATAAAACAGATGAAAAAAATTGAACATTGAAGGAAATAATTACAAAATTAATTAAAAACTTTTAATTAAAGGGAATAATTACAAAATCACAGAAATAATCGAAAATTGATGAAAATAATAAAAATTTTAGATAAATAATTTAAATTTTGAAAAATTATGCAAAAATAATTAAAATAATTAGAAATTGAAGAAGTTATAGAAAAATTACAGATTTTATTTTTAAGCAAAAGAAAATAATTTAAAAATCGTTTAAAACATGAAATATTGATAACAGTAATCTAAATTTGAAATAAGAACTGAAAATTTAGAAAATTAATTAAAAAAGTAATGAAAATATTAAAAGATGGAAAATATAATTGCAAAATAATAAAAATAAATGAAAATTAAACAAAATAATTGAAAATTGAGATATATATATTTGAAAGATCAGGAAATTCATTCAGAAATTATGAAAATGATTAAAAATTGAAAATAATAGTAATTCCCAAATGACAAAAATAGTGGTAAATTAAAAAAATGTATTTGAATTTGCGACGAATAATATTAAATTATGGAATACATAGTTAAATTGATTTATTGATTATTGATTGATTGATCACTGATCAATTGATTATTTGAATTTGCGACGAATAATATAAAATTAAAGAATAAATAGTTAAATTGATTTAATGTCAAGGAAAAAATAACTGAAATTGAAAAAGTGATTAAAAAACTAAACAAAACAATTGAAATTTTGAAGAAGGTGAATTTAAGATTTAGAGAAATAATTTAAAAATATTAAAATTTACAGAAAATAATTGAATAATGATAAAAACAGTACAAAATTGTAGTTTAAGTAATTAAAATCATTTAATAGAAAAGTATTATTAAAAATTTCAGAAATTTTTTAATCTTTTTAAATTTAGTATATTTGAAAAGTGGATTAATTGAACTTTAAATAAATGCAAGTTCACATTAACTGAAATTTGAAAAAATTATAATTGCTATAAATTTAAAATTTGAGAACATTTTATAAAGGTGAAGTATGATTTAAAATTTTAAAAGAAAAAAACATCTAGTGTTAAATGTCAGGTGTGAACAGAATGAATGAATGAATGAATTAATTGAACTTGTAATTATTATATATAGTAGGGGCCCCATTTTCTATTTTGCCCCAGGGCCCTTGTCCTCACAGTTACGCCACTGTCTCGAGTAAAAAGTTTCAAGAAAATCCGATCAATGTTTGATTTTCTAGTTTTACTTCGACATTTTCAATCCGCCATTTTGAATTTTTTAAATTTTATTTAAAATTTCTATTCAAGGATCCCAAAAACCCCCGAGTAACAAGTTTCGGAGGGACTCAATTGGTGTTTGATTTTTTATTTTTACTTCGCCGTTTTCAATCCGCCATTTTGAATTTTATAAATCTAATTTCAAATTTTTAATCAGTGATTGTCGCAAAAGTCTGTCTATCTGTCTGTCTGTCTGTCTACCTGTATGTCTGTAGAATATCTTTCGATAACGATATAACTACGATTACTTGAGTAAAAACTTACTTATCGACTTCATATTTGGAGAACTTTTTGAGTTGCTAAAACTAAAGATTAAATTCCTTGGGTGGCCAAATTTGACCAAAATTGGCAAAAATAAAAAGAATTTAAAATTCAAAAAATTTTGAAATTTTCCAAAAAAAATTTTTTTTTTAATTTTTTTTTAAACTACACTAAATGAAACAAATTTTGTGTACAAAAGATCTCGAAATGTGAACATGAAAAGATACGAATTTTTCAAGTTTTACAGAGTTTTTACAATTTTGCTTGTGGGTGAATGGAGGGGGCGGGGCACAAATCTACTAATTACAAAATGGAAACGAACTATTTGATTTGTTTTTTTAACGTCTGTATATGACAATTTAATATATATCCGTGATTGGCAGGGACACCCTGTATATGTTTCAAGAGTGAAAGTCATTGAACTGAAATACTTATATTGGGAAACGTATTATTTTTAACTTTTTTTTTGGTATGTTTTTTCAAAGTCTTTTAAAATCTGTCTTCAATCAACAGTTACTTTTATGTATAAAAAAGAACTTTGGTAACTCAAGGTTTACTTTCGAAAGAAATTTTTTTCCTTACAAAATAACCGACCAAAATTATCATTTTATCTATTTATCGAAGATTGCTTCAAACCTCTTGATTCGTTGAAAAAATCGGTTTCTTTTTTGAATTTACGTATATATGTTTTATAACCTGTTGGTGATGTACACCTTTTTGTAAAATTAAATTATAATAATTCTTTCCGTTATTTTTATGGACAAAGAATGAAAATACTGATTTTATGAATAATAATAAAATCGTAAATTTGTTTTAAAGTGGTAGATTATTGTTAAAAGCATTATTGGAATATTCTTAGGATTTTACAGTAATTTTATGAGTGATGAAAAAAATACGTTTCTGTTGAAAGAAAAAGTTAATCATTAAAGGAATAAAAAAAATAAAAAAAATATTTTTTTTTATTTCAATTTTTTACACGATTAAATGTAATTTATTTATTAATGTTTGTTATTTTTTATTTGTTTCAGGTGAGTTTTCTATTGTATTTTTACGTACATCTGGCTTGGTAAGAATTGCACGATTTCTTAATAAAATTTTCCAAAATTTCGTTTAATCGAAATGTTTGAATTTTGACCCAAAACTAATTTTCAAAAATTTTCAAAATATTGCAAATTTTTTAAAAATTAATTTTAACCCAAAATTAAATTTTTTTTTTTAATGTTCTAGACCTTTTAAAAATGGGAAAAAATCGTTTAAGAAATATAAGCTTTTATAAAAATATTAATTTTGCAATAACTTTTGTAAAATATGATTAAAGATTTATTTGTCAACCCCCCTTTGAAATAGCGTAACATTTTCTTGACCCCCACCCCCCTATTAAAAATTGTGTTGAAAAATTATTATTGCAATTTTTTTATTCTACACTTCAAAGTAGTGAAATTTTTGTATTTTGAACTTTAAAAAAAAATGACTCCTTTTTCAAAAAAAGGAAGAGTAAAATGTACTAAATCAATAATCTTTTTTAAAATCTAATTATTTTATATTGTCATTTCAATTATTTACAATAATTTTCAGATTTTTAAAATATTTTTAAATTATATTCTTAATTTTTAATAATTATTTACATTATTTTTCAATTTTTTCCCCAAATTTAAAACTCACTTTCCATAAATTATAATTACATTCTTCTGAAATTATTTTTTTTACTACTACATTATTTTCCTCAATAATGAATTAGAATCTTTATTTTATTTATTAAAATTATTGCTTCCTCATAGAGGAAGTATTTTTTTCAGTTTCTTTTTTTATTTATCAATTCTTCTCATAAATTGAAAAAATTAACAAAAAAATTTAAATTACAATTATATTCTTCCACACATTGGATTAACTTAATTAAAACTTAATAATTAATAGTATTTTTCAATTACTTTTGTCAGATTTTAATTATTTCCTGATTTTTCGATTATTTTTATTATTTTCAATTAATTACCTCAATTTTAAATTATTTTAAAAATAATTTCACGATTTGTAGATTATTTTTTTAACTTTTAAATTATTTTTCCAATTTTGCATGTTTTTATCCTTTTTTTTAAATTAATTTTTAAAATTTCAAATTATTTTTATTATTTTTCAATTAATGTCATAAACTTCCAATTATTTATGTCAAATTTAAATTATTTTCTTCAATTTTCATTTTTAAAAGCATTTTTCAATTATGTGCTTTCACTTTTAATTTTGTTCATATTCTTTTCATTAAAATCATCAATTGGTTATTCTTTTTATTATTATTAAATTAAGTCTCCAATTTTAAATTATTTTAATTATTTTTTCATTAGTTTTAATTTTTTCATCCAATTCTCAATTATTTTAATCATTTTTCAATGAATTGACACATTTTTAAATTTCTTAATTATTTTTTTCAATTTTTTAATTATTTTATCATATTTAGATCAATTTCTCCTTTAATTTCATATTATCTATTTTTATTATTTTTCAATTAATGTCCTAAACTTCCAATAATTTACTTCGAGTTTCAGATAGTTTCTTTAATTTTCATATTCTATAATCATTTTTCAATTATTTGCCTTCAATTATTTTAATCATTTTTTAATGAATTGCCCCATTTTTAAATATCTTAATTATTTTCTTCAAATGTTTAAATTGTTTTTATCATATTTAAATCAATTTCTCCTTCTATTTCATATTATCTATTTTCTTTATTTTTTAATTATTTGCCCTCATTTTTAATTTGTTTAATAATTTTTTTATTAATTTTACCAATTCTTAATCACTTTTGTCAATTTTCAACTTTTTCAATTGTTTTCTCCAATTTTTAATTTTTTTTTCTATATATAGTATTTAATTAATTTCATAAATTGTTAATTATTTTCTATAGTTTTCATTTATTTTGTCAGATGTCAATTATTTTCTCCAATTTTTCCCATTATTTTATTCATTTTTCAATTACCATACTTAATTTTTAATTATTTAAATTATTTTTTCATTAATTTTATGAAATGTTAATTATTTTTATAATTTTTTAATTGTTTGTTACAATTCTCAATTCTTTTAATCAATTTTTAATGAATTGCCCCTTTTTTAAATTTCTTAATTATTTTCTTTAATTTTTTAATTGTATTTATCACATTTAAATCAATTTCTCCTTCAATTTCATATTATCTATTTTAATTATTTTAAAATTATTTGCCTTCATTTTTAATTTCTTTAATAATTTTTTTTATTTATTTCATCAATTCCTAATTATTTTTATCATTTTTCAATTTTTTCCCCACTTTTTAATTTTTTCATCATTTATTTAACTAATTTCTGTATTATTAATTATTTTTTTCATTTTTCAATTGTTTTCTCCAATTTTTAATTATTTTTATCATTTTTCAACTATTTTTCACAATTTACGATTACTTTTATCAGATATCAATTATTTTCCACAATTTTCAATTATTTTTATCAGATTTCAATTATTTTCTCCAATTTTTTACATTATTTTATTCATTTTTCAATGATTATCACCAATTTTTAATTATTTTAATTATTTTTTCATTAATTTAATGAAATGTTAATTATTTGTATCATTTTTCAATTGTTTTCTACAATTTTCAATTATTTTAATCATTTTTATATGAATTGTCACAATTTAAAAGTTTTTTAATTATTTTCTTCAATTTCTTAATTGTTTTTATCATATTAAAATCAATTTCTCCTTCAATTTCATATTATCTATGTTTATTGTTTTTTAATTATTTGCCTTCATTTTTAATTTGTTTAATAATTTTTTTATAATTTTTAATCAATTCTTAATTATTTTTATCATTTTTCAATTTTTTTCACATTTTTTAATTTTTTCATTATTTATAGTATTTAAATAATTTCATGAATTGTTAATTATGTTTATCATTTTTTAATCTTTTTCTCTAATTCTCAATTATTTTAATCATTTTTCAATAAATTGTCACATTTTTCAATTTATTAATTATTTTATTATATTCAGATCAATTTCTCCCTTAATTTCATATTATCAATTTTTATTATTTTTCTATTAATGTCCTAAACTTCCATTAATTTACTTCTTGTTTCAGATAGTTTCTTGAATTTTCATTTTCTATAATCATTTTCCAATTATTTGCCTTCATTTTTAATTTGTTTAATAATTTTTTTATTAATTTCATCAATTCTTAATTATTTTTATCATTTTTCAATTTTTTTTCACTTTTTAATTTTTTTTATTATTTATATTGTTTAATTAATTTCATAAATTGTTAATTATTTTTGTCATTTTTCGATTGTTTTCTTAAATTTTTAATTATTTTTATCATTTTTTAACTATTTTCCATAATTTTCAATTATTTTCTTCAATTTTTTCAATTATTTTATTCATTTTTCAATTATTATCATTAATTTTTAATTATTTTTTCATTAATTTTATAAAATGTTAGTTATTTTTATAATTTTTTAATTGTTTGCTCCATATGAAATTCGGGTTTTGAAATCCGGGGTAAAAAAACCCGGACTAATACTAGGATTTTGAATTCGAAATTTGTATCGTGGAATATGTTATCCATAAAAAAATAGAAAACCGACTTAATCGTAGAAAGCAAAAAAAGTTCAGACTTCTTAAACTTTTGTCAAAAATTACTTCACCACCAACTTCAACAATTACAATTTTCCAATGAACTCAAAATACAAAGAAAATTCATTACTGACCGTGACTTCGATTTTGCATAATGACACTATGAGATTTGCTGTTTACGCAGCCGTAAAATAGGCGGAATTTCTATTAGATCTGATCAAGAACCCAGAGGCTAAATTTAAACTAAACGTGACCGTGCAGAATTGAGATATAGAGTTGTAGATATGTACGTATTTGGCGCAATCAGTTTGTCTGATACAGGTGCAAACTGAAGTGTACAATTTTGATTATGAAATATGTTGAAAGAGGCAATTGGCTTTAGAATAGATCTGTACAAGTGGACGTTTTGACTAATAAATACAATTAGGAAACACAATCGCGTGATTATTGTTGTAAATTGTTTCCCATATATATTTATTATATATAGAGTAACGAGATCGATCCGAGCGCTTATTTTCTTCTTAATGAATGTTTATAATGTAAACTGTTTAAGAAAATTCATAAAGTGGAATTATTTATATAAATTGTTTATAACAATTTTTAAACGCAAAAACTTCTTTTTTACTATTAACACACCTCCAAACATCAAATGCATACATTATTAAGTATACAACAAAATTTTTGTGCAAAAGAAATCAAAAATTGTCAAAAATCATTTTTTTATACTATTTGCATTAACATTAAAAATTTATAAAACAATAATTAAAAAACCGACTCGCACAGATCTCTTTAGAATTTAGTTCTGCGTTAGAGGAAAGAAGAATTTTTTAATTTGGTTTAAAATTGCGGTCTAAAAATCAATTTGAACCAAATTTTGTCATTTTATCCTACTGTTCTACCTAACCGGAGAATAATAACAAAAAACATAACCTTAAACATGAAAGTATAATATTTTTATTTTACAGAAACTTATAAGGTTAATGAATTATAAACATTCAATAAAACAAACTAAAAGAACTAAAAATTATTATAACTTACCAGTTTCACGTGACCGAAAAGAAATGCGATGACTATCACCACGTGCATTAGAATAAAAAGAAATATCAAAATCTTAAATGACATAAATAATTATGATACTTTTAGGGAAAAAAACATTTAATAATAGAACTAAAAAACAGATAAATAAGTTACAAATAAAATAAAAAGAAATAAAGGATTATTAAGATTATTATCATTACTCACCTGTCAGAAACAAATGCCAATGTAAACAAAACATTATTTCACTCAAAACACTATAACCTTAACAACTTCACTAAAATCACTGTCACCTCTTAAACTATCACTCCTTAATTACTACAATTTAATTTATTTTCAATTTATTATCATTTCATAAAATGCAATTATTCAATAAACGAAGATTTTAAATAAATTGAAAAATAGTACAAATAAACGTCTAAACTGTGATGTTATTGTTGACAAAAAATATCGAAAATCTGCTAGCCTATCAGAAGCCCGATAAAACGCGTTATACCTCTGAAGTCGGTCGAAAGGGTTCTCGTATAGGGAAGTCAAGGTCAAAGCTAATTTCTATGTATTAATTATTTTAATAAAATTTTTTGTTATTTTAGATTGCTACCATTAAAAGAAATTTTATAAAATAAACTTGAAGTTACAATATTTAATTAAAAGATTTTAAATCGTCTGCAAAACAAAAAATCGAAACTCAAAACTATCGATAGTGAGGTTTGATATCTACTGACCAATGGGAGACTCGGAAATGGAGTTACACGTCTGAAATTAACCACAACGTCCGTTCTTTTTAAAATAGGACGAGTTCGACCTGCGCACCACGGCGCGCTTGTTATTTTTTTCTTAATGAAAGTTAGTAACGATTAACACATGAAATAGAATAGAAACAAAAATTCTAACCTTAAATTACTCATATAATAATAATTTAAAACTATTAATAAAATATTTTTTTTAATACAATAATAAATAATTCAATATATTAATTAAAAGTAATGAATTGTTATTATTTTTAATTTAATAAATAAATAATGTAAATAATAAACAACACAATTGTTTCAAATGTAAATAAATTACAAATTTTGAAACAAACGAAATTTAAAAAAGTTATTATTATTTACTATGCTTACAATTATTTTATGATTATTTTTATAATAACTATACTCATTTTATAAATTTAAAATAATTATTTAATAAACTAATGTTTTAAATAAACTGAATAAAATGAATTACTTGTCAAAAAACTTCAATGATAATTATCACATAATGTAATTATTGAATTACAATAGAAACAAACATCCTAACCGCAAATGACATTTATCAATATGATACTTTAATGAAGAAAATACAACTATTGAATTAATGTAATAAGAAAAAAGATGAATAAATTAGAAGCTTACAATAAAATAAAATTATTGAAAATTATTGTTATTACTTACCTGTCACTAACCATTACTACGTAACTGGAGAATGATAACAAAAAAACATAACCTTAAACATGGAAGTATAATATTTTTATTTTACAGAAACTTAAAAAGTTAATGAATTATAAATAAACAATAAAACAAAATAAAGAACTAAAAATTATTATTACTTACCAGTTTCACCATTTCCACTTGGCCGAAAAGAAATCCGATAACAATCACCACGTGCATTCCAATAAAAAAAAATATCAAAACCCTAAATGACATAAATAATTATGATACTTTGAGAAAAAAACTAACATTTAAATAATAGAACTAAAAAACAGATAAATAAGTTACAAATAAAATAAAAATAAACAAAAGATTATTAATATTATTATCATTACTCACCTGTCAGAAACAAATGCCAATGTAAACAAAACATTATTTCACTCAAAACACTATAACCTTAACAACTTCATTAAAATCACTGTGACTTCTTAAACTATCACTCCTTAATTATTACAATTTAATTTATTTTCAATATATTATTATTATTCCATAAAATGCAATTATTCAATAAACGAAGATTTTAAATAAATTGAAAAATAGTACAAATAAACGTCTAAACTGTGATGTTATTGTTGACAAAAATATCGAAAATCTGCTAGCCTATCAGAAGCCCGATAAAACGCGTTACACCTCTGAAGTTAGTCGACAGGGTTCTCGTATAGGGAAGTCAAGGTCAAAGCTAATTTCTATGTATTAATTATTTTAATAAAATTTTTTGTTATTTTAGATTGCTACCATTAAAAGAAATTTTATAAAATTAACTTGAAGTTACAATATTTAATTAAAAGATTTTAAATCGTCTGCAAAACAAAAAATCGAAACTCAAAACTATCGATAGTGAGGTTTGATATCTACTGACCAATGGGAGACTCGGAAATGGAGTTACACGTCTGAAGTTAACCACAACGTCCGTTCTTTTTAGAATAGGACAAGTTCGACCTGCGCACCACGGCGCGCTTGTTATTTTTTTCTTAATGAAAGTTAGTAACGATTAACACATGAAATAGAATAGAAACAAAAATTCCAACCTTAAATTACTCATATAATAATAATTTAAAACTATTAATAAAATATTTTTTTTTTAATATAATAATAAATAATTCAATATATTAATTAAAAGTAATGAATTGTTATTAGTTTTAATTTAATAAATAAATAATGTAAATAATAAACAACACAATTGTTTAAAATGTAAAGAAATTACAAATTTTGAAACAAACGAAATTTAAAAAAGTTATTATTATTTACTATACTTACAATTATTTTATGATTATTTTTATAATAACTATACTCATTTTATAAATTTAAAATAATTATTTAATAAACTAATGTTTTAAATAAACTGAATAAAATGAATTACTTGTCAAAAAACTTCAATGATAATTATCACATAATGTAATTATTGAATTACAATAGAAACAAACATCCTAACCGCAAATGACATTTATCAATATGATACTTTAATGAAGAAAATACAACTATTGAATTAATGTAATAAGAAAAAAGATGAATAAATTAGAAACTTGCAATAAAATAAAATTATTGAAAATTATTGTTATTACTTACCTGTCACTAACCATTACTACGTAACTGGAGAATGATAACAAAAAAACATAACCTTAAACATGGAAGTATAATATTTTTATTTTACAGAAACTTAAAAAGTTAATGAATTATAAACATACAATAAAACAAAATAAAGAACTAAAAATTATTATAACTTACCACACTGAAAAAAAAAGAGTTTGCTTCTGTCATTTTTCGAATGTCGCAACAAACTTCGCGTCTAAGGCACATCGCGTACCTTTTTGGGGCACGCAGCACACCTCAGCTGACTCTGCCTGTTTTTTGGGGTGTGTATCGTGCTTCTGGGGGTTAGTTGCGCACCTCTCGAAGTGCACTGCACGCCTTAGATGCGAAGTTTGTTGAGACACTCGAAAAATGACAGTAAACAAGCCCTCTTTTTTTTCAGTGCAGTTTCACGTGACCGAAAAGAAATCCGATGACTATCACCACGTGCATTAGAATAAAAAGAAATATCAAAATCTTAAATGACATAAATAATTATGATACTTTTAGGGAAAAAAACATTTAATAATAGAACTAAAAAACAGATAAATAAGTTACAAATAAAATAAAAAGAAATAAAGGATTATTAAGATTATTATCATTACTCACCTATCAGAAACGAATGCCAATGTAAACAAAACATTGTTTCACTCAAAACACTATAACCTTAACAACTTCATTAAAATCACTGTGACTTCTTAAACTATCACTCCTTAATTTTAGAATTTAATTTATTTTTAATTTATTATTATTTAATAAAATGCAATTATTTATTAAACGAAGATTTTAAATAAATTGAAAAATACTCCAAATAAACGTCTAAACTGTGATGTTATTGTTGACAAAAAATATCAAAAATCTGCTAGCCAATCAGAAGCCCGATAAAACGCGTTATACCTCTGAAGTCGGTCGAAAGGGTTCTCGTATAGGGAAGTCAAGGTCAAAGCTAATTTCTATATATTAATTATTTTAATAAAATTTTTTGTTATTACAGATTGCTTACATTGAAAGTAATTTTATAAAATAAACTTGAAGTTACAATATTTAATTAAAAGATTTTAATTCGTCTGCAAAACAAAAAATCGAAACTCAAAACTATCGATAGTGAGGTTTGATATCTACTGACCAATGGGAGACTCGGAAATGGAGTTATACGTCTGAAGTTAACCACAACGTCCGTTCTTTTTAGAACGAGACCCTAGTGCGCGTTTTTACGTATTCAGATATGGTATGTTGGATAGTTATGTAAATTCTTAAAGGAAATCATAATAATATAATTAATAATGAAATGAGTTTATGGAACTATTTGTTTTGTTGAACAACTTAATATATAAAGAAATATAGCAAGACAATCGAAGGAGAAGAAATTTGGGAATAATATCATGTAAAATCTTGGAACTTTTTTAGGGAAAATTAATTTGTTGAACAGTTGTGTTTAGTATGAAACGTGTATGTAAGATATGACGTGTTTTTAGTTTGGGGGTGGACCATGAATTTGGAACAAAATTTGAAATTAGGTGAGAATGTGTAAGCTGGTATTGAATGTAATATTTTTTTTGTATTTGGTAAACGTGAAAGGATGAATGTGCTTTTAATATTTGTGAGATAAGTATCAGAAATTATAAGTATTAATCGACATCAAAGTTTAATCAGCACATTATATATGTTTCCGCTTTTTTAAAAGTTAATCCACTCCCAAGAAAGTTCATCACTTCGTGCATATATTCGCAAGGTATAAATCTCGTTTATTACCGCATTGTATGCCTGTCAGCGAACAGCATAGTTACGTTATATATTTATCCTAATGCCTGTTGCGGTTAAGATTGTTTTGAGCTTCTGATTCGCAGATGCCAAACTCCCGACAAGCAACAGGTGTTTCTCAATCAAGTTGCATTAGAGAAGATGAGATTTACCTATTTGATGAGGTTTCACGCAAATTAGGTTTCTATTTAATTCCAATATTTCGTACAATTCTATCTCACATGAATGATGCAGTCTTATATATAGTGATTAGAAATGTATAATGTGGAATCAGGTCTGTTTGGAATTTTAATTAATGCTGAATTTGAAAACGCAAAACACACTTTCTAAGAGCAAAACTAACCCAATCTGTAACGAATTTAATGTCTTACTTTCAACTGTAATGCCATTGGCAATTTTCACTTTAGTGGATCAGCATACGGAATATGTGTAACATCAGCTTTGATTTGACCTTAATTGATGGACGCAATGGGAATTTATATATATAGTTTCAACGAAATGAAAGAAAGGGAATGAGTTTTCTGCAAGTGTTACACTGAAATAATAACTCCGATGATAAATAATGTTTATTTGAGTCGAGTGGCATCGTTTTGCCAAATATAGGACAAAAAATGCCAATAAGTACATTAACTCTCTCTGCTCATGGATAACGAGATCAAGATCCGCAACATTCCTCAAAATTGTTTAATTTCGACTATAAAGATTAGACGGTTCTAGAAGGTTAATCCTTTCAGTTAGTTTTTTGGCTATAACTTTTTTGAATTTTAAGATTGAACTGCGGGATATTATTTTTATTTAAGTCCAGTAAATTTCCGATTCCAAACTGCTTTTGACAAAAAATTATTATTTGTTTTTTACTATTATTGTATAAGGCAAAAGTTGATAATTTATTTTATTTAGAGTTAATTTTCGGAATTAATAAACCAATAATCAAAATAATATAAAGTTAGTGGAAATTATTACAAATTATGAAAAAAAAAATTAAATTAAAAATTGACGAACTTGATTGAAATTTGAGGAAAATATTTGAAAAATTATTAAAACACTTAAAAGTAAACACAATAATTTAGATTTGAGGTAATAAATGGAAATTTAGGATATTAGTTGAAAAATAATTAATATATATGTATATTTAATAGGTGGACAAAATAATTGCAAAAAGATCAAAGAAAATTAAAATTGAAAAAATAATTAAAAAATGAGATAAATAATTGAAGATTTAGAAATTTAATTGAGGAACAGTACAAACAATTAAAAATTGAAGAAATTTATTGCAAATGATAACAATAATAATTGAAAATTGAAGAAAATTACTAAAATTTGAGGAAAAAATTTACAATCTAGGAAATTAATTGAAGAATATTAAAAATAGTTCCAAATTTGGGAAAATATTTGCAAATTAATAAAAATAATAAAATTTGAAGAAAATAATTTTTATTTTTGGAAAATAATTTTAAAAAATTACAACATATATTTGTAATAAAAGAAAATTATTGCAGAATAATAAAAATAATTTTGAATTGAAAACATAACTGGAATTTAAAATAAATAATAAAAAAAAATAAGAAACTGAATCAAAAAATAGTTGAAAAAGACAAAAGCAATTAAAAAATTATAGAAATAATTAAAAATTAAAGAAAGTAATAAAAATTTGAGATAAGTAATTGGACTTTTTGGATTTGATCAACAAAAAATGAAAATAATATAAAATTCGTAAAAATCATTGTAAATTAAAAAAAATTATAATTAAAAATTGACGTAAGTATTTAAAATTTAAGAAAAATAATTGAACAATGATTAAAACATTAAAAAGTAGATGCAATAACTTAGATTTGAGATAATAAATGGCAATTTAGGATATTAATTGAAAAATAAATAATATATCTATAATTAATAAGTGGAAAAAATAATTTAAAAAAAATAAAAGAATATTGAAAAACTTAATTGAAAAATGAGATAAATAATTGAAAATTTAGAAATTTAATTGAGGAACAGTAAAAATAATTATAAATTGAAAATATTGATTGCAAATGATTACAATAATAATTGAAAATTGAAGAAAATTACTAAAATTAGAGAAAAAAATTTACAATCTAGGAAATTAATTGAAGAATATTAAAAATAGTTCAAGATTCGGGAAAATATTTGCAAATTAATAAAAATAATAAAATTTGAAGAAAATAATTTTTATTTGTGAAAAATAATTTTAAAAATTACAACATATATTTGTAATAAAAGAAAATAATTGTAATTTGAAAGTTAACTAGAATTTAAGATAAATAATAAAAAAAAAATTAGAAAATTAAACTAAAAATTATTAAAAAATGATAGAAATAATTGAAAATTGAACAAAGTAATGAAAATTTGAGATAAATAATTGAACTTTTTGCAATTAATCAACAAAAAATTAAAATAATATAAAATTTGTGGAAAATTATTGTAAATTAAAAAAAATAATAATTAAAAATTGACGAAAGTATTCAAAATTTGAGAAAAACAATTTAAGAACTCTCTAAATCTGAATTAGTATTTTTCTACTAAACAATTAGTAAAAATCTTACTATTTAATATTGGCTCACTTTTTGACACTTAATTAGTAGAAAACTACTAATTTAGCTCTAGAGAGTAAAAATAATTAAAAATTAAAGATATTGATTTGAAATGATAATAATAATAAGTGAAAAATGAAGAAAATTATTGAATTTTGAGAAAACTATTTCAAAATCTAGGAAATTAATTGAATAATAATGAGAATAATAAAAAATCCGAGAAAATATTTTCAATATAATAAAAAAAAAATTGAAGAAAATAATTTTAGTTTGTTAAAAATATTTTAAAAGATTACAACGTATATTTGTAGTAAAAGAAAATAATTGCAGAATGGTGAAAATAATTGTAAATTGAAAAATTGACTAAAATTTGAGATAAATAATAAACAAAATTAGAAAATTGAAAAAGGCAAAAAGTAATTAAAAAATGATAAAAATAATTGAAAATTGAAAAAAGTAAAGAAAATTTTATATAAATAATTGAACTTATTGGAATTAACAAAAAATGAAAATAATATAACATTTGTGAAAATCATTGCAAAATAAAAAAAAAATAATTAAAAATTAACGAAAGTGTTTAAAATTTGAGTAAAATAATTGAAAAATGATTAAAACATTAAAAAGTAGATGCATAAACTTAGATGTAAGATAATAAATAGAAATTTTGGATATTAATTAAAAAATAATTAATATATCTAGTATTAAAAGGTGGACAAAATAATTGCACAAAGATAAAAGAAAATTCAAATTAAAAATAATAATTGAAAAATTAGATATAGAATTGAAAATTTAACAATTTAATTAAGGAATAGTACTCTCTTGATCTGAATTAGAAGTTTTCTACTAATAAGTTTGCGAAAAGTTAATCAAGTAAGATTTTTACTAATTGTTTAGTAGAAAACTACTAATTTTTAGAAGAAAACTACTAATTGAAATAGTAGAAAATTAATAATTAAAATATTAAATTTTCATTATTTGAATTAGTATTTTTCTACTAAAAATTAGTAGTTTTCTACTAAACAATTAGTAAAAATCTCACTATTTAATAGAAGCTTACTTTTCGCAAATTCATTAGTAGAAAACGACTAATTCAAATTTGGAGAGTAAAAATAATTAAAAATTGAAAAAATTGATTAAAAATGATAACAATAATAATTGAAAATTGGAGAAAATTATTAAAATTAAAGAAAAATATTTTAAAATCTAGGAAATTAATTGAAGAATAATGAAAAATTATTAATTAATTTAAATTTTCATTGATTAAAAATCTAATTACGCTTTGAAAATAATAAATAAAAATTTATTTAAAAATTTCTCCAATTTTTAACAATTCTTTTCTATTATGATTTTAATTATTTGCTACAATTTTCATCTATTTTTATTATTTTTCAAAATTTTTCTTCAATTTCTAATTATTTTCATTATTTTTTACTTTTTCCCCTACATTTTAAATTCAAATTCTACAAATTTTAATTATTTTCTTTAATTTTTTAAAATAAAAGTTTTTCATTTTTAATTACTTCCCTCAATGGCAAATTAGTTCAATTATTTATTAATTAATTAATTTTTAATTTCTTTCGTCATTTTTCAATTATTTTTCCAAAACATGATTTTTGTTTTTTAAATTTTAATCTTTTTCTTCGAATTGTAAATTGATTTATCGACATTCTTATTAAGAAATTTATTTTTTGTCTGTAATTTTGCCATATGGAATTCCACAAGGCGACTTTTTCGCTCTATGGAATTTGCAAACGTACCATAGGGTAGAGTCGGCCAAAATGCCTGTAGTAAAATTTAGAGCCGAAAAAAAGTATTTAATTATAGTTTTGAAAAATATAAACAATCAAATATTTAGAATACAACCTTTAAGAATATAATAAGGTAGTCATTTTAAGTACTTAATTCAGAAAAAATACAAAAAATAATTATTTAAATATTGATGTCAAAATTCGCCATTTTGACTCACGACTGAATAAATTGCCTGTGCACAAAAATGTACAAAAATATGAGTAAAAGTAAAAAAAATTTTTATGTTTTCTATAATCAATTATCTTGTTAATATAAAAAAAGAACTAGCTTTAAATACAAAAATATAATCTTTTTATAAAGTTTCAATCCAAAGCAGTCCGACAAAAAAATGGAAATAAAGTCTATAACAAATAAATAAAGCTTCTACTATTATAAAATAACTTACAAAAGTAAATTAAACACTGTATAATATATTACAAAAGTACCTGCTTGCTTAAAAATAGCGTGAGTTTTAGAAATAAAACGAAAATTTGGATATTCAATGCCAAATGTGACAGGTTAATCCGCCATGATTCTTTATAGTCACGTGACTCTTTCCTGCGCATGCGCACTTCTTTTGATTTATCCCGCGCTTATTTAAAATCATGTTTTAAAAATATATATTAAAAATGATTCTTCAATGTACAATCATTATAATTATTATTAATACAAATCCAATAATTAATATAATTAAATTGTTTAAACAATAATTTCGTATACAGAAACAATTGTGTTTTTACAGTAAATAGGCAATTTACCAAAAAACACACGATGTAATTAAACTAATTATTTTCATTTTAGAACTCATTTTTATAAATTAAATCAAAGTGTTTAGAAAGCTAAATGTTTAAAGATTAATTTAAAAAAAATTATGTACCTCTGTGAGATAGAAGTGCATATTTTCTAAAATTTAAAAATGAAAAAATTATCGTTGGAAAGCATCATTTTTACAATTCTATAATAAATTCTTTAATAATAAACTGATTAACATGAAACTTTGTAGAAATCATCTTTACATTAATATACTTTATTAATAAAAACAATTATGATTAATATTTATTTTTGGCTAAGTTATTAACGATTGACAATTTACCCAATTAGGCATTTTACCCGACTGCCCTGCTCGGTTTTAGGCAAATAAGAAAGCAAAGTTTTTTCTTTGAACCTGATAATTAAATTTTTCCAGAAATCAAGATTTGTTAGATAACAGAATAGAAACATGTGAATAAACCAGTAACAACAATTTAAATAACACCGATTAATAAAAAGATATTCATTTCCGCTTTTTAATAGGAAATGTCTTATCTGCTGTATATGATCGCTCGAAGAAAGATTTGTGATTACGTAAGAGGCGTTGTAGTGCTACTTGAAAACAGTGAAAATTATCTTGCACGGTTAATTGCCAAGTGTGGAGAATAAAATGTTTTCCCGTAAAGTGTCAGTTCCTACAAATTCCTTTTCTTATCTCAACATCTATCTTTTCCTCAGATGGCAACACTTGCATTAGGCTCATATTTTCAAACGTAGGTGGGATTATCTCACAAGATCAAGAATCATTCTAAGTAGTAATATTGTAAACAAGTTTCACGCATTCCGCCATTAAAACTCTCTCATGGAAGGTTAGGTTGCCAGTTGGCTAAGAGAGGTTAGGTTTTTATTAAAAATTGAAGTGCGTATTGCGAAAAGACGATTTATTATATTTTTCAAATGACTGTTTATTCATATACTTATAAAGAATTATTTATGGATGTATTTCCGAATAAAGGGAAACCCTGATTTTTTTTTGAAACTTTTCCCAGGAAAAAAAAACCTATTCACTTTTTTCTGAATTGGTGATAAGCTTAAGTGAATCTGCTTTTTTAAAAGGAAATTTCCTATTAACTCCGATTCAAATCATTTTAGTTTTTCAAGAGTTTTTCATTTTTTAGAATAAAAAATATTTAAGTTGCTCAATTAATTAAAAATTCCAAATTTTGTGTAAAATATGCCAATCTAACCTCAAATAATAAAAAATTGACAAAATAAATTGAAAATGAAAGAATTAAATAAAATTTTGAAAAAATAATTGATAACTGAGAAAAAAATACAAAATGACGAAAATAATTGACAATTTGAAGACAACATTTAAAAAATTGCTAGATTAATATACAACCGAACAAAATAATTTAAAAAATCAAAGAATAATTGTACAATTTTAAGATAATGATTAAAATTTAAAAAATTGTAGGAAATAATTGAATAATGCGGAAAATAGTTAGATTAATAGACAACTGAAAAAAATGGGAAAAATTAAACAAGAAACATTTTATTTAAAGAAAATCATTGTAAATTACAAAATTAGGAAGATTATTGGAATAACTGTTGGAAATAATTGCACATTTAACAACTGAATTGGAAAAGGAAAAAAATAATTAAAATTGAAAAAAATAATTAGAAATTGAAGGAAGCAATTAAAAATTGAAGAATGGAATTGACTTTAAAGAAAATACTTAAGAATTGAATAAGTAATTGAATAAAGTCGAGAATTAATTAATATAGAAGAAAAAAATTGAAAACTGAAGAATGGAAATAAAAATTGAAGAGAATTAAATAATTGGATTGAATTTATAAAACAATTTTTATGAGTGAAAAAAATTATTGAATAAATGCGAGAATTATTGAATATTGAGAAATGAATTGAAGATCGATAAAAATAATTGAAAATTAAAGAAAATATTCGAGAATTGAAGAAGATAATTCAAAACTAAAGAAATCAATTTAAAATTATAGAATTAAATTGAAATTTCAAGAAAACATTTGATAATTACCAGAAAAAGTACAATATGAAGAAAATAATTAAATATTGACGAAAATAATTAATTATTAAAAAAAATATTTAACAATTGAAAAAAATCAAAAAATGGTGAGAGTATTCGGCATTCGAATTTTTTTTTTAATTAAGAATATAATCACAAAATTGAAGGAGAGTAATAAATTCCTAATTGAAAACTGAAACTATTAATAATTATGAAACAATTGTAGAAAATAAAGGGAAATTGAAGAATGTATTGAAATTTCAAGAAAATTATTGATAACGAAGAATGCAATTAAAAATTGAAAAAAAATTGAGAATTTAAGAAAAAAAGTAAAAATTAAAGAAATAAATTAAAGATTAAATAATTATATTGAAATTTTAAGAAAATAGTTGATAGTTGAAAGAAAAATTACAAAATGACTAAAATAATTGAAAATTTAAAACAAATTTTAAAAAATGGCTAGATTTAATAAACAACCGATGAAAATAATTTAAAAAGTCAAAGATAATTATAAAATTTTAAGATAGTAAACTGAAAATTCAAAAAATTGTAGGAAATAATTGAAAAATAAGGAATATAATTGAAAATTGAAGGAAATAGTTTAAAAATGACGAGACTAATTGAAAAATTGAAGAAAATAAATGAAAAATTTGGAAAATTTTTGTTTGAATTGAAATTAAAATTCGAAAAATGACTAGATTAATAGAGAACTGAAAAAAATAATTAAAAAAAATAAAACAAGAAATATTATATTTAAAGAAAATCATTACAAATTGAAAAATTAAGGAGATGGAAATAATTGTGTGAAATAATTGCATATTTAACAAGTAAATTGAAAATCGAAAAAAATAATTCAAATTGTATAAAATTATTGAAAATCGAAGAAAGCTATTAAGAATTGAAGAATGGAATTGAAATTTAAGGGATATTTTAAAAAAATTGAAAAAAAGTAATAAATTGAGAAAAGTCGAGAATTAATGAATGTAGAAGAAAGCAATTGAAAACTGAAGAATGGAAATAAAAATTGAAGATTGGAATTAATAATTAAAGAAAATAATTGAACAATTATATTTTAAATTAAAAAAACTTAATGATAATTGAAATAAATAACAGAAAAACGGCGATAATGTTTTAATATTAAAGAAAATAATGGAAAATTAAAAAGTGGAATTAAAATATGACGAAAATAACTGAGAATTGAAGAGAATAATTTTAGAATTGAATTGAAATTTTAAAACAATTTTTATGAGTGAAACAAATAATTGAAAAGTCCGAGAATTATTGAATATTGAGGAATTAATTGAAAGTCAATAAAAATAATTGAAAATTAAATAAAATATTTAAGAATTGAAGGAGAAAATTAAAAATTGAAGAAATAAGTTGGAAATTGAAGAATTCAATAGAAGTTTTGAGAATATAATTGATAATTTAAAAAAAAATTACAACATGATGAAAATAATTAACCGTTATCTAAAAAAAATAATTAACAATTCAAAAAACACTAAAAATTGGTGAGGAAAATAATCGGCATTTGAACAAAATTTTTTTTAAACTTGACGAATAATCATAAAATTGAAGGAGAATAAAAAATTGTCAATTGAAAACTGATAAAAATTATGGAAACAATTTTAGAAAGTAAACTATGAAAATTGAATAAATCAATTGGAAATTGAAAAATTGTATTGAAATTTTAAGAAAATTATTGATAATTGAGAAAATGCGAGAATTGTTGAATATTGAATAAAATAAATGAAAAACGAAGATTGAAATTGAAAATTGAAGAAAATAATTGAGAATGAAAGAAAATATTTAAAAATTAAAGAAATAAATTGAAGATCAGAGAACTAAATTGAAATTTTAAGAAAATTAGTTGATAATTGAAAAAAAATTACAAAATGACTAAAATAATTAAATAATAAAGGAAATAATTGAGAAATGAGGAAAGTAGTTGACAATCGAAACAAAAAAAATCGATAACTGCGAGAATAATAATCGACAATAGAATAAAATGAATAAAAAAAATTAAAGAATAATTATAAAATTTAAAGTGAATAATTGTATTTTGAAAAATGTTGAAAATTACAGTAAAAATTATATATTTATTTATTAATGAAAAAAGGATGAGTTCTGAAGCGTTTTGAGTAACTTCTCTATCGATTTTTTCGAAAACTATTAGAGATACCAAAAAATAGATTCAACATAAAATATGTATTTTAAGAAGATCTACAACTTTTGTTACAAACAATTTTTGAGATTTTTAATATTTATTGAGATAATTGCAAAAAACTAAATTTTTATAAGGTTTTTTTTATAGTTTTCAACATGATTATTTTGCGCCAATTTTCATTATGATATTTGCAATCATAACGTCCAAATACGTAAGTATATCAAGTTTAATAAAAATCGGGAGGGGGGTGTCTAAAATAAAATTGGTCGCCCCACACGGTCGCTGTGCCGATTTGCGCGCTGCACGAAGAACTTAATTATCGATTTTCTCGAAAACTATTAGGGATATCAAAAAAATGCATACCACTTAAAATATGTATTTTAAAAAGAGTTGCATCCTTTGTAAGAAACACTTTTCGAAATTTTGAATATTTTTTGAGAAAATTACAAAAAACTTTATTTTTATGTGTTTTTTTTTTGTTTTCTCTATAATAATTGTGCGTCAATTTTCACTATGATATTTCTAATCAGGTCGTTAAAATACATAAGTATACGAAATTCTATTAAAATCGGTAGGGAGGGACTAAAATAAAACTGGTTGCACCACACGTCGCTATTGCCTTCTCTTCGACGCTCTTCGCGATGCAGAGCAACTTTAATATCGATTTTCTCGAAAACTATTAGGAATATCAAAAAAATTCATACTACCTAAAATATGTATTTCGAGAAGACTTACAATTTTTGTAAGAAGTACTTTTCGAAATTTTGAATATTTTTTGAGAAAATTGCAAAAAACTGAATTTTTATGTGTTTTTTATGGTTTTTACCATGATAATTGTGCGTTAATGTTCACTAAGACATTTTTAATCAGCACGTTAAAATACGGAAGTATACGAAATTCCATTAAAATCGGTAGGGAGGGCCTAAAATAAAACTGGTCGCCCCACACGCCGCTACTGCCTTCTCTTCGAAGCTCTTCGCGCTGCAGATCAACTTTAATATCGATTTTCTCGAAAACTATTAGGAATATCAAAAAAATTCATACTACCTAAAATATGTATTTTGAAAAGACTTACAATTTTTGTAAGAAGCACTTTTCGAAATTTTGAATATTTTTTGAGAAAATTGCAAAAAACTGAATTTTTATGTGTTTTTTATGGTTTTTACCATGATAATTGTGCGTTAATGTTCACTAAGACATTTTTAATCAGCACGTTAAAATACGGAAGTATACGAAATTCCATTAAAATCGGTAGGGAGGGCCTAAAATAAAACTGGTCGCCCCACACGCCGCTACTGCCTTCTCTTCGAAGCTCTTCGCGCTGCAGATCAACTTTAATATCGATTTTCTCGAAAACTATTAGGAAAATCAAAAAAATGCATACTTCCTAAAATATGTATTTCGAGAAGACTTAAAACTTTTGTAAAAAGCAATTTTTGAAATTTTTAATATTTCCTGAGATAATTGCAAAAAACTGAATTTTTATAGATTTTACAATGATATTCGAATTTTTAAAAATCGGGATACACTTTATTCGGAAATTGATCCTTATTTATTATTTATAAAAGACTATTTATTATTAATAAAAGTCATCCCCTCAGTTTCCGCGTAACGTTCCGGACTTGTCAGGACAGATGTAATTTATGGACGTGAAAGAGGGACTCGTACTCCGGATATTCGCCGAGAGAAAATTGCGTAAGTCCGGGCATTAGTTTCACCACTATCGACAAGATGTATGAGATTTCTGCTGCAGCACTAATACATCGTGGTCCGTGTCCCTGTCTACGTTAATTGCCGCTGCTTCTAAGAACCTCTATGGTTATCTTCCTAATGGCTTCGAGTTTCGAAGTCTCGATGAACCTCGATGAGAATTGCACGACCGGACCTGCATCTCTAGTCTCCAAAAGACTTTTATAACAATCATCCGCACCCTTAGTTTGTACTTTTTTTTGTTTTGTTTTGGTAATTCGCCTGCTTCCCAGCCACGAAAAAATATTTCTTTTGATTCATTACACTGAAGTTTATGTTTCAACTCAACAAACATGAAAACTGGCAAAAGTAAATTTGTTTTCAATTTTCAGACCAAAAAGTTGTGCGGGTAAGTTTGCTACTATGAAAACTTCTCGTGACAAAGTTTTTCCTTTATTATTGAAGAAGTTTTTCTGAAAGTTTAGCACTGATGTTCGAAGAAATGAAGAATCTATGACAAAAATTGTGAAACCGTATTTTTTATAGTTGTCTCAGTCATATACACATGTGCTGGTAAAAGAAATGTCTGAGGATAGAAAATACCGTTTTGCAAATTTTCTCGCAGATTCTTTATTTCTGTGAAATATAAGTGTCAAATTTTCGGAAAAACTCACTTAATACTAAAGGAAAAACTTTGTCACGAGAAGTTTTCATAGAATCAAACTTAACTTTTTGTTCTGAATTTTTCAATTTGTTTTTACTTAATTTTTCAACTCTTATACACATTTGCTAATGTTACATATTTTTATTTGTTTCAGGTGAGTTTAGCGTCTTTTTACACATAGTTCTATCTCGGTAAGAAATGTTTCCTTCTTTAATAAAATCCTTTGTTATTTTAAACCAGTTATAAACATTTTTCAAAAATTTTCAAACAGTTCAAAACAGTTCTTTCCAGTATTAAAAAGTTCAATACATAATGAGTTTTACCCTACAATTAATTTTTCCCTAGAAATATGTTTCCAGAGTTTTTAAAGGCATAACAACAAAAAATACCGTTTCAAAATTTTTCTCATAACTTCTTTATTTTTACGAATACGAGTGTCAAAATTTCAGAGAATCTTCATCAATAATCAAGGAAAAACTTTGTCACGTGAAGTTTTCTTGGCGTGAAACTTTCCAGGGTAACTTTTTGATCTAAAGTTGTAAGATACAATTTTTTATTATTTCGGACCGTTATTTTCCCTAGAAATATGTTTCTAGAGGTTTTAAAGGCATAACAACAAAAAATACCGTTTCAAAATTTTTCTCATAACTTCTTTATTTTTACGAATACGAGTGTCAAATTTTCAGAGAATCTTCATCAATAATCAAGGAAAAACTTTGTCACGTGAAGTTTTCTTGGCGTGAAACTTTTCAGGGTAACTTTTTGATCTAAAGTTGGAAGTTGAAAATTTTTATTATTTCGGGCCGTTATTTGCACTTTACTGAAACGTGACGCACATTGTTGGTGAACTTTTATGCAAGAGGGTATGTTCGAATAATAATCGAAGGTTTGGATCAAGTGGGTGTAAATGATTTGAATGCGAGGGAATGAACGGACGAAATCGCGATCTCCCGGAGCCGGTGCCCTCGATCTGCTCCCGTCGAGACCAAGGTTTCACAGTTCCTTTGATTTACGTGTGTACAGTTGGTTGAAAGTGATGGCCTAAATTGCCGACGAGTTTGCCTCCTGTCGCAACTACACCAACTTTATTCCAGTATAGTTTTCAGTCATTTGATCATTTCGCATTAGACCTTATACGTCTTTCTCCAATTTTCCCTGATTCATTAACTTTTTCACTACGCTATGAGGAAACACCGTTCCGAGGATTTCATTCGGAGATGATATTGCGGTATTTTTCAAACAAATCACTATCGTCATTGATCTCCGGAAAACATGATGGGAGATCATTCTTAGATCAATGACTTAGAGATATGTATTTAGAGGAAATTGAGAACTACAGGAGATTTCTAATGATGATAATAATCGATCCAAACACTGCTGCTGGTAACAAATTTGTATACCTCAAACATTACTTAGCAACTGGAGATGATTAATTTTTTTTTATTGTGCAAGATTTGGTTGAACTGCAGTTAGGTTAGGTAGTGTAGGATTTTTTTCATCATAGAAGGCATCTAATAATTCAAATTTTAAGTTTTTTTGTCTCATAATCGCTACGGACTGCGGTTAGGAAAACTGCAGTAAAAAAAACTGTAGTTTAGGAACGTAAGCCTTGAAGTTGGCAGTAAGTAAATCAGCTGTTTTCAGAATTTCAACCTAACAAGCGCGCGAAATTCAAAATATGTATTTGTAATACTTTCAAAAAAATATAAGTTGGACGAAATAAAGGGGGTTATCATAGAAATAATTGAAATGACAGAAAAATAGTTTAAAATTTTGGAAATTAAAAAACAAGCGAAAAGAATTAAAAATTGAAGGAAATCAGTTTTGGAAAATGGTTTTAAAATTAGAAATTTGATGAAAATAATTGAAATATGATACAAACAATGAAAATATGTAAAAAATAAATGACCTTTGAGTAAAATAATTGAAAAAATTTACAGAATGCTTTTACAAAAAAAAAAATAATAGAAATTTGAGAAAAATACATAGAGATCTTAGAAATTCCTTTAAAAAAAAAGAATAACTAAAAATTGAAGAAAAGAATTGAAGTAAAGTAAAAATAATTGAAATTAACGATAAATAATCAAATTATTTGGAAATTACGAAAACAAATAAAAATAATTAAAAATTAAAGGAAATTATTGAAATTTTAGAAAAATACTTTTGAAACAAAGAAAATAATTTAAATTTGAGATAAATACTTGAACTTAATAAGAGATTGAAAAACAAAACGATTGAAAATTGTGATAAAAAACCTAAAATTAAAAAAAAAACAATTAAAATTTGAGAAAATAATTGAAAAAAATTACATAATATATTTTAGGTAAAGGAAAGTTAAAGAAAATATCAGAAAAATACTTAAAACTTTCAGAATAATTTGAAATTAAACGAAATAACTAAAATGTCAGATAAATAGTTTAAAATTTTGGAAATTAATAAACAAGCGAAAAAAATTAAAAATTGAAGGAAATAAGTTTTGGAAAATATTTGAAAAATGATTTTAAATTTTGAAATTTGAAGAAAATAATTGAAATATGATACAAACAATAAAAAGATGTAAAAATTAAATGACATTTATGTGAAATAATTGAAAAAATTACAAAATGCTTCTACTAAGAAAAAAATTTTATTAAAATAGAGAAAAATATATGAAAATCTTAAAAATTAATTAAAAAAATGAAAATAACTAAAAATTGGAGAAAAGAATTGAAGTAAACTAAAAATAATTGAAATTTACGATAATTATTAACATTTTTTTGACAATTATGAAAAATAATGATATTTATTAAAAATTGAAGAAAAAAATTGAAATTTTAGAAAAATAATTATAAATTGAAGGAAATAATAGGCAAATGATAAAAAATAGTTTAAATTTAGAAAAAAATTAGAAATATGATGAAAATAAATAAAGTTTCAGATAAATAATTGAAATTTTTGAAAATTATGACAAAGGAATTAATTTTTTGGAAATTATGAAAAAGAACGAAAGTAATTAAAAACTGAAGAAAATAATATAAAATATAATATAAATAATTGGAAATTAAACGAAATAACTAAAATGTCAGATAAAAAGTTAAAAAATGTTAAAATTAAAAAACCAGCGAAAAAACTTAAAAATTGTAGGAAATAAGTTTTGGAAAATAATTAAAAAATGATTTTAAAATTTGAAATTTGAAGAAAATAATAGAAATTATGAAAACAAATGAAAATAATTAAAAATATAAGGAAACAATTAAAATTTTAGAAAAATAGTTAAAGGTCTTAAAAACTTATTTTACAATATAAGAATAATAATTATAAATTGAAGGAAATAGTAGGCTAATAATAGAAACAATCCAAATAATTTAAATTCTTAAAAAAATTGAAATATGATGAAAATAATTAAAATTTCAGATAAATAATTGACATTTTTGAAAATTATGCCAAAAGAATGAAAATAGATAGGAATTTTATGGAAATTATGAAAAAGAACGAAAGTAATTAAAAACTGAAGAAAAGAATATAAAATATAGATAATTAGATATTAAACGAAATAACTAAAATGTCAGATAAATAGTTTAAAATTTTTGATATTATAAAACAATAATATAAAAAATAATATTAATAATTAGAAATTAAACAAAATAACTTAAATGTCAGATAAAATGTTGAAAATTTTTGATATTACAAAACAGTCGGAAAAAATTAAAAATTGACGGAAATAAATAAAAATTTTTTTTAAAATTTGAAACTTGAAGAAAATAATTGCAATATGATACAAACATTGATAGGTTGTAAAAAAGAAAAAACAAATGAAACTTGAGTGAAAAAATTCAAAAAATTACAGAATTTTTTTAAAATAAGATGTTAGAAATGAATTGAAAAAAATAACTAAAAATTGGAGAAAAGAATTGAGGTAAACTAATAATAATTGGAATTTACGATAATTAATAACATTTTTTGACAATTATGAAAAATAATGAAATTTATTAAAAATTGAAGGAAATGATTGAAATTTTAGAAAAATACTTAAAGATCTTTAAAACTTATTTTACAGTATGGAAATTAAAATTAAAAATTGAGGAAAATAATTTAAATATGGAAAAAAATCACAGAAATATACTGAAAATAATTTAAGATTGAGATAAAAATTGTAAATTGATGAATATAATTTAAGAATGAAAAGTTGAAAACAGTAAATAAAATTGGAGAGAAATAATTGAAAAAATCATAGCAGATATGTTTTAAAAAAGAAAATAATTAAAAAATTACTTATAAAACTTTAATTAAAGAGAGTAATTAGAAAATTGCAAAAATAATAAAAAATTAATGAAAATAATTGAAATTTCAGATAAAAAATTGAAATTTATAAAAATTATGTCAAAATAATGAAAATTATTTAAAAAATGAAGAAAATAATTGAAAAATCGTTTAAATCATGGAAAATTTATGACAATAATTTAAATATTCTAAATTTGAGATAATAACTGAAAATTTAGGAAATTAATTGAAAAATAATGTAAATATTAAAAGATAGAGAAAATAATTGCAAAATAATAATAAGAAATGAAAATTGAACACAATAATTGAAAATTGATAAAATTATTTTAAAACTGATAAAAAAAAATTGAAATATGCTGAAAATAAATTATGATTCAGAAGAAAATTGAATTATGATGAAAATAATTTAAATATGAAAATTGAAGACGGTAGATAAAATTTGAGAGAAATAATTGACAAATTCATGGAATAGGATATTTTTAAAAAAAGAAAATAATTACAAAATTATTTATAAAACTTTAAATTAAGCGAATAATCAAAAAATCACAGAAATAATCGAAAATTGATGAATATAATTAAAATTCTGGATAAATAATTGAAATTTTTGAAAATAATGCAAGAATAATAAAAATAATTTGAAATTGAAAAAATTATAGAAAAATTACAGAATTTATTTCTAAGCAAAAGAAAACAATTGAAAAATCGTTTAAAACATGGAAAATTGATAACAATAATCTAAATTTTAAATAAGAACTAAAAGTTTAGGAAATTAATTAAAAAATAATATAAATATTAAAAGATGCAGAAAATAAATGCAAAATAATAAAAAAAAAATGAAAATTGAACAAAATAATTAAAAATTGAGATATATACATATATTTGAAAGGTTAGGAAATTAATTTAGAAATTATGGAAATGATTAAAAATTGAAGATAATAATTGCAAAATGAAAAAAATATTGGTAAATTTAAAAAGTAAATTTAAATTTTCGATGAATAATATAAAATTCAGGAATAAATAATTAAAGTGATTCAATCTCGAGGGAAAAATAATTAAAATAGAAAAAGGTAATTAAAAAAACTAAACAAAATAATTGAAGTTTGAAGAAGATAAATTTAACATTTAGGGAAACGATTTAAAAATAATTAAAAATTGCAGAAAATAATTGAAAAATGATAAAAATAGTGTAGAATTGTAATTAAAATATTAATAGTAAAGAATTATTAAAAATTGAAGATTCTTTTAAATTACTGCAAGTTTAGTAGGTATATTTGAATCGTTGATTAATTGAACTTGTTATTAATGCAAGTTCACGTTAACTAAAATTTGAAGAAATTAAAATTGCTTTTAATTTAAACTTTCAGAATATTTTAAAAAAGTGAAATATGATTTAAAGTCGCATTTATTTTAACAGTTCGAGGTCTCACTTATTTTAACTCGTCGACCAATCAAAACTAACTAACATTTTCATTGGTTGCTGCGAATTGGATCAGCCAATCAGAGAAGTTCTAAGTACCTGGAAGTTAAAATAAGTGCGACTTTTGTCACAGATTCGCGTAGACCAGGTTAAAATAAGTGAAGCTTCAGTGTTTTCCCCGACTGTAAAACTCAAATTCAAAAATTTTAATTTTCACCTTAAAATTGTGCATTTTATGTGAGCAGCTCTCTTTTATTATCCGAGAATCTCATCTTTTGCTTTGCAAAACAGAAAGTGGAGAAAAAAAAGTTGGATGCTCTCACGTTTGTAATTCGAGGAGGTTTATTTGTTTAGAAGTCGAGGCTGACTTGACACGCCATGGAATACAAATTGTCAAGAGTTCCACGACCCTCTAAACTGGATGGATAAAAATTCCTTTAAAAAAAAAAAAAAAAAAAAAAAAAAAAAAAGACAGCTACACAGCTTTTAAGATGGCAAAAGATGCCCTTACTTATGTTCACATATACCACCCGCCGCAAGCGTTCAGAATATTTATTGAAGACGTAAAAAAATAAACATTGTTTTGATCTCTTATACCTTCCATTATAATAACCACAATATAAAGAACGATTGTGAGAACTCTGACGGAGCTGAACGAGAATCGACCGTTCTAGCGTGAGAACTCTCGACCTAGGAAAATTCTGAGTTTCGCAAATTGGCAAGAGATTATATTTCTATCTTTTGATATTCCTCAATTAAAAAACATTAACTCTTATCGGAACGTAGCTCTACGATAATTTCGACTATTATTTGTGTCCGCTTAGGTGCTTTCACTAAAAATTATACATGTGAGGATCTCGCAAACAAAGGAAATACAACTTGTAATTAATACGCTCTACTTTTAATAATACTCTCATTGTTTTCCATTGAAATTAGCTTAAAACTTTTCCTGGCGCAAACTTCAACCAGGAATGTTGTAGAATTTTTTTTTTTTTTCTTTCACGATTAGGTCACATGATTCCGATGACTATTGCTCAAGAGAAAAAAAAAGTTGTCAGCATGACAGAGTGAAGAAATTGAAAATTGAAAGCAGGAAAACGAAACTTGTTGGATTTTAAAAATTATAATTGGAAAAGATTTAGGGTGTTTAGCGAATCGGAAAATTCCGTGTGGAAAAAAATTGAAATAAGTTGTAAATAAACGATTACGAAAACTTCATAATAATTCTCCAGAATCTCACTTTTCTTGTATTGATAAATAATTTCTTAACTTCTTAAAAAATGCATCGAATCTTCTATTTCATGAATAGAGAAATAATTGTGCGATTTTCATAATGAAATTTGTATCAAGCTTACATTAACATTTGTTAAGGAAATGAGCAGCTGGTTTGCACGCGATGATTGTAGCTTATCGTGAACATTTCCTTTTTTCTTACCCAGGAACAGGAATAATTCCGACAATGTAATTTTTTCATCCTCTTGGTGTTAAAACGTTAGATTATCTTGTACTTAATTAACAAGCAATTATAAGATCATTTCCGCTAGTTTATGCGATTTGTATATGTCTCATTTGAGTATTATTAGAATACCCATATTCTTAGACTTTGCTTTCTACGAATTTCTGACAAGTTTTGAAACTATGATGAAAAAATGTTTCTGAAGACAGAGTCTATTTTTAAAATTTAAAAAAGTTGAGGTTGTTTTTTCTGTCGTTTAAAAAACACAGTGATGGAAATAACCGCACGAAGACTGGTGTTGCATTTGAATCGAGTTCGCTGCAATAGAAAGCGTTTTCACCTTCGACGACTAGTACTTTAAACGACACGGGACATCGTGATATAATGAGAAATCGCGAGCTGCTTCGATTTCCAGGGACGCGCCAAGAGAAAGAGTTTGTTCAGGAGTTTAACCCTGTAATTTCGGTAGAAAACAGTTTAAATGATTTTGGGGCTATGATTAGTTTTATTTCGTTTAATTGGGTTAAAATTACTTTTGTGGAGGGATAGTAATGAATTGGAGTGAAATTGGATTGGACATAGCAACCGTCGTTATAGCAACTGTTGTCATAGCTGCCGGTATCATAGCAACCGTTGTACTAGCAACCGTTGTCATAGTAACCGTTGTTGCCATAGCTACCGCTGTCTTAGCAACCATTGTCATAGCAACCGTTGTCGTAGTAACCGTTGTTGACATAGCTACCGCTGTCTTAGCACCAGTGTCATAGTCACCCTTGTCGTAGCAACCCATGTCATAGCAACCGTCGTTGTAGCAACTGTTGTCATAGCTACCGGTGCCATAGAAACCGTTGTCGTAGTAACCGTTGTTGCCATAGCTACCGCTGTCATAGCAACCATTGTCATAGCAACCGTTGTCGTAGTAACCGTTGTCATATCAACCGATGTCATAGTAACCGTTGTTGACATAGCTACCGCTGTCTTGGCAACCATTGTCATAGCAACTGTTGTCGTAGTAACCGTTGTCGAAGTATCCGTTGTTATAGCAACCATCGTTGTAGCAACTGTTGTCATAGCTACCAGTGTCGTAGAAACCGTTGTCGTAGCAACCGTTGTCATAGTAAACGTTGTTGCCATAGCTACCTCTGTCTTAGGAACCATTGTCATAGTAACCGTTCTCGTAGTAACCGTTGTCATAGTAACCGTTGTCATAGTAACCGTTGTTGCCATAGCTACCGTTGTTGCCATAGCTACCGCTGTCTTAGCAACCATTGTCATAGCAAGCGATGTCATAGTAACCGTTGTCATAGCAACTGTCGTTGTAGCAACTATTGTCATAGCAACCGTTGTCGTAGTATCCGTTGTTATAGCAACCATCGTTGTAGCAACTGTTGTCATAGCTACCAGTGTCGTAGAAACCGTTGTCGTAGCAACCGTTGTCATAGTAAACGTTGTTGCCATAGCTACCTCTGTCTTAGGAACCATTGTCATAGTAACCGTTGTCGTAGTAACCGTTGTCATAGTAACCGTTGTTGCCACAGTTACCTCTGTCTTAGCAACCATTGTCATAGCAACCGTTGTCTTTGCAACCGTCGTTGTAGCAACTGTTGTCATAGTAACCTTCGTCGTAGCAACCATTGTCATAGCAATCGTTGTTGTAGCAACCATTGTCATAGCAACCGTTGTTGTAGCAACCATTGTCATAGCAACCGTTGTTGTAGCAACCATTGTCATAGCAACCACTGTCTTAGTAACCGTTATCATAGCCATAATTATCCTAGAAACCGTTATTACAGAAACAAATGTCATACAAAACCTTGTCATAACCAAGTTAATTTACAATTTCCTAAACCAATTCCCTTAAAAATTAATTCCCCTCCCCACAATCATCAAGATCCTAATTCCTAAGAAAATATTTCTCCCTCTATATACAATACAAATTAATGAACCTCTTGAGTCCTAAGTACCCATAATAATATTCTGTTTAATTGCACTTATAATTACAGTATAAAATGATCATAAAACTGAATTACAAATTCCGCAGAGAAATATAGCAACAGGAAGTTAATAATTTCCATAACCTTCGTCAAGTTCATGAATTTGCAGAAAGGTCTGTCATTTGATATAATAGAAGCATTCTGGTTTCTCTTCATATTCTCAACGCAGGAAAAAGTAAATTCTCCCCAGCATTCCAGTTGACTTTCGCCATAATTTGAGTGAAGAATTCCTGCTTCCTCGAAGGTTTGGGAGAAAGTATCTTTTCAAAGTATTTTGAAAGGTCGAAGAATTTTTATTTAGCTACGTTCTACGTCTTGTTAGCAATAAAACTCGTATTATTGAGAATACCGGTAGTGCGTTCGCTTTCCCGATCGGCGCGCGGCACTCGGAGGACATTATGGATATGAGAATAATAAATGTTTATGAGAGAAGGAATTCCGCATCCGGGAGAATCAAGTTGAGTGGCTTACGTCCGCGCATGATTAGATCCAAAAGAACGCCATGGGCTTGGTTCTAGAGTCGACCTACTGGCACGAATTCCTCTAACTCTCTATGTTACCAGAAGTATACTTCATAGGTACTATATTTATATATTCTATAGTCCATGGCACATTGCTTGGCATCTCTTTATCCACTCTTGGGCTACCTTTAACGATAGCTTATTGGTATGTAAAGTCACAAGCACTCACGCTGCCTTCTTTTAATAAATCCTAGATTTAATCTAATGGCTCGAGTATCCGACTATTGGCATGCGCTCTGGTATTTCGTTCATTGAAAGATTTTCTTACACTTTAACTTTCTAAAAACCTGATGAATAAACTCGAAACAGTAGCGTTCATTGGTCTCTTAAATGGTTCGAAGCGACGTATAATGGCTTAAAATTGACAACTGCTGCTCAACAAAAAAAAAGACAAACATAATGGGCACTACAATGATGGTAACACTTAGTTTGGATGTTGTTTTGACAAGAGCATTTAAGGAGAGAAATGAAAAGATTCCTTGAAAAGGGCATCTTACGAAATAATATAATTATAGTTAAACAGGAGCAATTGACTGCTGAACAATGAAACTGAAAAACAATCTAAACAATCGTAAAAAGACATGAAAGTAGAAAGCTTCCCTTTCTTTCATTTCCTTTCAGATCCGATTCCCTTATTCGAAGCGACTTCATTGAAAAGTGGTTAATTGGATATAGTTTTGAAAGCTGAGCAGAACAAAATTAATTATTTGTTTTTGAAAATTTGAAAAAATGAGAATAAAACGAATATAACTTTTTACGGAAAAGGATTAAATTTTGAAGAAATGGAAAATTTGAAAATTTAAAATTGTGGAAAAAGGTGGATAAAAATACTGAATATATGTTTTTCAAAATTTGTTTATTTTAAAATTTTGTAATTGTGGAATAAAAATTGAACAAGTTTATCTAGAAGGGGAAACATTTTTTCTTCTATCTTTTTCGTAAAAATTTGAAAAATTACAAAAAACCTGGTTTAATCTACGAGAATATTTTTACAATAAAAATGGGAAAATAAAGAATAAAAAACCGGGTGAAAAATTAAAAAAATGCTTGAAGACAAGGAAAAACTAAAAGAAGGAGAGAAAACAAGAAAATTTTAAAAATACTGAATAAATTAAAAAAAAAATCTAAGAAAAAAATTTAACAGTTTCGAGAAAGCAAAAGTCGATAAAAATTTTTAATAAATAGAAAGGTGGTTGTTAATCAATATTAATAATATCAGATTGTCTGTAAATTGTTCGAAACTTGAAACATCCCTATTTATTTTTTCATTATAAGGTCTCAAGAATCCGAAAATGTACAAAATGTCTGTATGTCTGACTGTCTGCCTGTATGCTAACTTTGTTGTCGCATAATGTTCTATTGGGTCGATAGTAAAAATGAAGCTTGGTTTAAACCAAAGTTTAAAAACTTAAATTAACTAAATCAGGTTTGTTAATACTAATTCTGTTACTTTATTTAAAGAAACTAACATAAAACTAAGTTTAGTACAATAGCTTCGTGTTAGCGCAAATTAAACATAATTTTTTTAATTTCGTCTTGGGTTGACACGAAACTAAATAAAGTTTGTTTTTTAGTTTCTGAATGGGAAAAAAATATTCCAGTTTGTTACTTTAATTTCTGATGATATGACACTAAATTTAGTTTGTTACTTTTGTTTCGGAAAGACTAGAAAAAAAATTAAGTTTGTTATTTTAGTATCGGTTGATATAAAATAAACTTAAATTTTTTATTTTAATTTCGGGTTGACATGACTCTAAATTTAATTAATTACTACAGTTTCGAATTGAGACGAGGCTTATTATTTTGTTTCTATAATTTAGAATAACATTAAACTAAATTTAGTTTGTGAGTTTAGTTTACGATTTGCACGAAACAAAATTAAATTTGTTACTTTAATTTCCGGATAGACACGAAACTAAATTATTCACTTTACTTTAGTTTCGGTTGACATGAAATTGAATTTAAGTTGTTCCTTTTATTTTGGTCGACATGAAACTAAATTTGATTTGTTACTTTAGTTACGGTTGATATTAATTAAAATTTTACTACTTAATTTAGATTCTCGTTGACACAAGATTAAATTAAGTTTGTTACTTTTGTTTCGTAATTACAGAAAACTAAATTAAGTTTGTTGCTTAAGTTTCAATTAACATGAAATTAAATTTGATTTGTTACTTTAGTTTCAGTTGATACAAAATTAAATTTAGTTTCTTAATTACTTTGACACAAAACTAATTTAAGTTCGTCACTTTTGTTTTTAAAAGACAAAAAACTAAATTAAATTTGATGTTTAAGTTTCGGTTAATATAAACCTAAATTTAATTTGTTACTTTAGTTTTGGATGATCCAAATCAAACTTTAATTAGCTAATTTAGTTTCTCTTTGACATGAAACTAAATTAGGTTTGCTGCTTTTATTTTGAAAAGACAAAGAAACTAAATTAAGTTTGTTACTTTATTTCAAGATGACATAAAATTGAATTTAAGTTGTTACTTTAGATTCGGTTGACAAAAACTAAATTGAGCTCGTTATTTTTGTTTCAACAAGACAAAAAAACAAAATAAAGTTTGTTACTTTAGTTCCAGTTGATATTAATCAAAATTTAATTTGTTAATTTAGTTTACCGTTGACACGAAACTAACTTCAGTTTGTTACTTTTGTTCCGTAAGGACAAAAAACTAAATTAAGTTTGTTGCTTAAGTTTCGCCCGAGTCGAAATTTAAAGTCTGTTTAAGACCTAATAAGACCTAGATTATTTAGGACTTAAAAGAACCTAATCAGGCCTTACTTTCGTTAAGTTAAGACCTGTTTAGGACCTGATAGACGCTTGAAAAGTCTGTTTTCAGCACATTTTAGGCGTTAAACAGGTTTTAATTATAGGACCTGCTTTGAGCCTACGGGTTCTACTGTCGGTACTATAGGTTCCCTTTTTTCTGTGGTACGAATAAATCTGTTTTAATTCAATTAAAATTATTATAATAAATTCAAAAACTATTGTAATTTAAAATGATCTAATGTAAAAAATGTAAACTAATTTTTAAAAAAAGTATTTTAAAGATAATTACTGAATTACGCGTAACCATGTGTTGAAGAGGGCTGGAAGACTTGAACTCTCGGCCATAGAGTGTACTGTGTATTTGTGTGTGGAGCCTTCGACCTTAGGAGCCGCGCATTTACGCACTCGACCAAGGGAGGCTGTGCTGCTATAAATTTAAAGAAATTCTACCTCTAGTAGATAGATGAACAGGGCCCCAAGACGGACATTTGGTATTCAATTTTTGTTTAAGGTGACAGTGCCTTATTCTTTTTGTCATTTTCGTTGTTTGTATAGACGAAGTTTTTGATGCACATTTTGTGTCTAAAAAAGTTTTGTTACAGTTTTTTCTTAAGGTGGTAAAGTTATTTAAATTTGTGATTTAGAATAAGTAATTAGTTAACTTTATAATATTATTTATTTATCGTATAATAATATTTTAAAATCATTTTACTAATATTCTGTTTGTATACCTTTTTAAGAAAGTGTCCATCTTGGGGTCACTTTTTTTAGATTGAAAATTTTACCAATTAGAAAAAATGCTTTAAAAAATGTTTATGTTTAAAATAAAATTTTATCTCTGTAGCCTTAAGTTACCTTATATATTGTACTTTTATCTAGTATAAAACACTTTAATATATTTTATTCGGTTTGGAATGTAGAGCAATAAATCGAAACGGTGTCCATTTTGGGTCCCTCTCCCATACAATTTTTATGCTCTCTGCATCTGAATTAGAGATTTTCTGCTAATGATTTAGAAAAAAAAGTTACTATTAAATAGTAAAAAATAAAACTAATTTTTAGTAGAAAACTACTAATTATGAATAAAAAACTACTTATTTGAAAGTAAAATATATATTAGTTAAAATAGAGAAAGTATACTTTTCAATTAGTAGATATTTCCTTTTCAAATTAGTTGTTTTTTACTAAAAATTAGTAACATTTTTTACATATTAGCTCATTTTTCTCTAAATCGTAGAAAATTACTATCGTTAGGCGGGTATGTTTGTTGCACAAGAGGATTTTAATGAATAAAATCTTTCAATTGAATTGTTTAAGTTTGAAACTTGGTATAAATATTTTCGGATATCTAGACTACAGTGACTACTGAATGAAAATTACTTAATTCTTTTTCAGAAGTCAGAAAAAAATTCGAAAAGTCGTGAAAATCAAGCTGAAAATTTTCAAAGTTCTCAAACTTCTGTTTAGATCTCCAAAAGTTAAAAAAAAGTATATAAATATTAATGATAATTGTTGGCATATTAGTTGTGATGATGTATACATGAAGCGCTAACTTTTTATTGCATATTTTAAGAAAAAAATGTAAAAAGCTGAAAAACTAGGATTTCGTGGGTTATTTTGTGGATTCTTTAAAATCCATTATTTTTCAAAAATGTGTTCTTTAATTAGTAAAAAGGACTCTATTGATTCTTTTAAAACGTTTTTGTCTTATTTTTGTTATAGAAAACGAGATAGAAGCAGTATTTTGCTAATTGCTGAAATAAAAAATCAGCCACGATTTTACTAATAATTAGTTATTTTTAACTATTTGAAATTTTGAGAGTAGATTCAGTTTTTTAAATAACATTGATATATAAATTATAAATTGTTTAAACAAATGAGAATTACATATTAGAACTTTGGAAGAAATATGAATATTTTGTCAATTTATAATTTTAGTAAAGTGGTTGAAATATCATAAATCAATCAGAAACGCAAAAGAGGGTTTTTCCCGCTTGACGTCATTGAAAGAGATCTTGTCAGTACATTTAAGCAAAATGTAATATTTAAATAATAGAATAGAACCTATTAGGTCTTAATAAGGCTCTGCAATATCTGTAAGGTTCTAAAAAGACTTTTGGGCTTTCGTTTCGTGGAAAGAAATAAAACATTTAAGGTGAAAGCAGGTCCTAACCAGGATTAATATAAAGTATGATTTCTAGTCCAAGTACTAAGAAGTACTACATAAGGTTTTAATAGGTTTTGTTAGGCGTTAAACAGAACCTATAGGCCTTACAAGAACTTAAACAGAACTTAAAAGGTCCTCATAGATGTTAAACAGACTTTAAATTTCGACTCGGGCGATTAACATGAAACTAAATTTGATCTGTTACTTTAGTTTCAGTTGATACAAAACTAAATTTAGTTTCTTAATTACTTTGACACAAAACTAAATTAAGTTCGTTACTTTTGTTTTTAAAAGACCAAAAATTAAATTCCCTTTGTTACTTCAGTTTCCGATTATATGAATCTAAATTTAATTTGGTAAATTAGTTACCTTTGACATAAAACTAAATTAAGTTTGTTACTTTAGTTTCGGATGAAATTTAATTAATTTAAGTTCATTACATTATTTTACGTTCGCGCGAAGTTTAAGTCTGTTTGTTACTTCAGTTTTGGGATGAAAAATAAAATAATTCCTTTCTAAATTTTGGTCAGAAAGTTTCGAATAATGTGAAATGCAATTTGAGTTGTTATTTTAGTTTCAATTGGCATGAAACTAAATTTGATTTATTACTTTAGTTTCGGATGATAGTAATCAAAATATAATTTGTTAATTTAGTTTTTCTTTCACACGAAACTAAATTAAGTTTGTAACTATTGTTTCGTAAAGGCAAAAAACTAAATTAAGTTTGTTGCTTAAATTTCAATTAAAATGAAACTGAATTTGATCTGTTACTTTAGTTTTAGTTAATACAAAACTAAATTTTGTTTTTTAATTCTCTTTGACACGAAACTAAATTAGGTTAGTTTACTTTTGTCTCAAAAAAGAAAAAACTAAATTAATTTTGATGCTTAAGTTTTAGTTGATATGAAACTAAATTTGATCTGTTACTTTAGTTTCGAGTTATACAAATCTAAATTTAATTTGTTAATTTAGTTTCTCTTGGATAGGAAACTTAATTAAGTTTGTTACTTTTGTTTTAAAAAGACAAAAATATAATTTATGTTTGTTACTTTGGTTTGCGATTATATGAATCTATAATTTAATTTGTTAATTTAGTTTCTCTTTGACATAAAACTAAATTAGGTTTGTTACTTTAGTTTCGGATAATATTAATCAAAATTCAATTTGTTACTTAGTTTCCGGTTGACACGAAACTTAATTAAGTTTGTTGCTTAAGTTTCGATTAACAAAACCCTAAATTTGGTGTGTTACTTTAGTTTTAGTTGATACAAATCTAGATTTAGGTTCTTAATTTAGTTTCTCAATGATACGAAACTAAATTAAGTTTGTTACTTTAGTTTTCGATTATATAAATCTTAATTCAGTTTGTTACTTTAGTTTCCGATTATATGAATCTAAATTTCATTTGTTAATTTAGTTCTCCTTTGACCTAAAACTAAATTAGGTTTGTTACTTTAGTTTCGGATAATATTAATCAAAATTCAATTTGTTACTTAGTTTCCAATTAACACGAAACTAAAATTAGTTTGTTGCTTAAGTTTCGATTAACAAAACACTAAATTTTATTTGTTAATTTAGTTTTAGTTGATACATATCTAAATTTAGTTTGTTAATTTAGTTTCTCTTTGATACGAAACTTAATTAAGTTTGTTACTTTTGTTTTTAAAAGACAAAAATATAATTTAAGTCTGTTACTTTAGTTTCCGATTATATGAATCTAAATTTAATTTGTTAAATTAGTTTCCCTTTGACATAAACCTAAATTAGGTTTGTTACTTTAGTTTCGGATGATATAATCAAAATTTAATTTGTTAATTTAGTTTTCGATTGACACGAAAGTAAATTAAGTTTGTTGCTTAAGTTTCGATTAACAAAAAACTAAATTTGATCTGTTACTTTAGTTTCAGTTGATACAAATCTAAAGTTAGTTCGTTTATTTAGTTTCTTTTTGTCATGAAACTAAATTATGTTTGTTGCTTTTACTTCGAAACGACAAGAAACTAAATTAAGTTTGTTACTTTAGTTTTGGATGATATATATATTTAAATTTAATATATTACTTTAGTTTCGGATGATATGAATCTAACTTCAATTTGTTAATTAAGTTTCTCTTTGACATGAAACTAAATTAAGTTTGTTGCTTTTGCTTCAAAAAGACAATAAACTCAATTAAGTCTGTTACTTTAGTTTCGGATGAAATAAATCAAAATTTATTTTGTTAATTTAGTTTCTCTTCAACACAAAAGTAAATGAAGTATATTATGTTTGTTTTTGTTAATATGAAACTAACTTAAATTTTTCATTTTAGTTTTGGATTGATACGAAACTTAATTCAGTATGTTACCTTAGTTTTAGCACTCAAGAAACTAAGTTTAGTTTCTTACTTAAGGTTTGTGTTAACACGAAGACTAATTCATTTTGTTACTTTAGTTTCAAAGGCACAAAACTAAATAAAGTTTATTATTTACATTTCGGTTAACACGAAACTAAACTAAACTTACTATTTTAGTTACGTGTTAACAAAAAACTAAATTAAATTTGTTTCTTTAGTTTTAGGTTAACACCAAACTAAATTCAGTACATTACTTTGATTTCGGGATAAAATAAAAAATTCACTTTCCCACTTTAATTTCGGGATAATACAAAAAAAAACATTTTCTTACTTTAGTTTCATATACATCATACCATTGACACAAAACCAATTTTTTTTTGTTAAATTTGTTACTCTAGTTTCGGTTGGGCAAAAAACTAAGAACGTTACTTTCTTGAGACAAAATTAATCTAGTTTCCCCCACATCGCTAAACAACCTGGAAGCAAATCTCAAGTCACAAATATAACTCTTTAGACTCCACACGACTCAATTACCTCTCATCCTTTCACTCTCAAGTGGTTTTCATTCAATGATTAAATTTTGACGAGCGACCTTCTATGTTTTCCTCAAACAACAGTTTTTATCCAAACCATAATCGGTACAAGTGGGATTTAAGTTTCCCACGATAATTCCAACAAAGGGGGAAAAAAATAAAAATATGATTCACGTGAAGCGTCTTTCATAAGAGCTGCAATTTTTCTTCCCTTTCTTCCCCCGGGTTGTGTCATTCTCAGCAGGAACATTCTGTGGTGTACATCAACAATTCTACAGAAGTGAGTAACAAACCGGAGAGCGAGGTGTAGGTAGTTTCTTGCCAATTGTAAATCTATACTTGATTGGGAGCACGTGTAGGTATAAGAGTGTACGCTAATAGGGTAGGCACTTGTATGCAGACGATTCGCGATAGATCGTGGAGAAGGCGCGGACTCGTCAGTAAGGAGTGTCACGTGGGCGCGTTCCTTTCCCATAGAAACGAGCGGCATTTGAGGAGGCAGTCAACTCTACAAGGCTCGAAATTCTCCAAGGAGACCAGCATCTCTCAGAGAAATTCATTTCGCTCTCTTGACCTCCATTGACGAGGAGTCCCGTCTCTTCGGATTCCGCTTGACCCTAACAAGTGTTTTTATTCATCCATGACGCTTGGACATTGTCTCATTGTCAGCGATACTTCACGAAAGAGGGACTAAAAATTCTTTCCTTGACAGCATCCTCCGTGCAAATACTTTCCCTTGTCGCTTTCCGCTATTGTTGCACGATTTGATTTTATTCTTGGACTGTTGGTGCACTTTTATTCATCTGCAAGCCATTCCTTTGAGATAAATGTTAATGGTTCCTTTGTATTGTATTATCAACCAATTGGAATAATGCTAGAAATTCTATATAAGAAATTAGCAAGCTATAGGCCTGTTACGCTTTTATCTGTTACGCTGTTCGTCCGTTACGCTTTTAACTGTTATGATGTTCGTCCGTTACGCTTTTGCTGTTGCGCTGTTCGTCCGTTACGGAATAGAGAGACAAAGATTGTAGGTAGCTTAAAATAGAGAGATAAGAAAGGTAGGTTTACTGGGATATTATTTGGAACCCTTCTTTTGATAGATACATAAAGGCTCTCGAAATAATTCAAAAAAGATTTCTGTAGTTTTTGATGGAAGAATTAACTCTTACCCAGATAGAGGATCTGATTATAATATGTTATGTCAAGAATTTGATTTCTTAACTCTAGCTAAGCGACGTGTTTTAAATCAAACAGTTTTTATTTTCAAGTTAGTAAATTCCATTATTGATTGTCCTGAGCTTCTTGAACGCATAGTTTTCCATATTCCAAGATTTCAATCAAGAAACTTAACTTACTCACTTCTTTAAAAAAGTTAGTTTGGATTATTTTCCGGTTTTCAAGTATGTCATATTAAACAATATAATGATGCCTTTACCTTAAAATAAGTACACATTTAATTCGAAATTGTTTTATTCTTTTACCAATTAGTGTACACTATCTGCCAAAATTGTGAGAGCATTTACATTTTTGTGAATTTTCATTGTTCAAGTTTGGTGGACTGCATTTTCTAGAAATGAAATTGGGAAAAATTTAAATTAAGTTAAATTAAACCTCGAACTATTAGCTTTAAACTAAGCCAAAGAAAATTAAAATATCTTGACTGGTTCAAAAGTTATCAGTAAATGTACGATGTGGAAGAACCCAACAGATTGCTTGCTCCACTTTGGTCTAGTTACACATTTACTGATAACTTTTGAACCAGTAAAGATATTTAAGTTTTCTTTGGCTTATTTCGAAACTAAAAGTTTCAGGTTAAATTTAGTTTAATTTAAACATTTTCCAATTACTTTTCTAGAAATTGCAGCTATTTCTACTATTCAGCTATTTTTCGTTTTTTGTGAATTTTCATTGTTCAAGTTGGGTGAGCTGCATTTTCTAGAAAAGTAATTGGAAAATTGTTAAATTAAACTAAATGAAACATGGAACTTTTAGCTTCAAAATAAGCCACAGAAAACTTAAATATCTTAATTGGTTCCAAAGTTATCAGTAAATGTGTTAAGCAGCCAAAAGTGGAACGAGCAATCTGTTGGGTTTTTCCATATCATACATTTACTTATAACTTTTGAACGAGTCATGATAATTTAACTTTCTTTGGGTATTTTTAAAGATAACAGTTTAAGGTTTAATTTAGCTTAATTTAAATTTTTTACAATTACTTTTCTAGAAAATAGAGCTCACCAAACTTGAACAATGAAAATTTACAAAAAACGAAAAATAGCTGAATAGCAGAAATAGCTGCAATTTCTGGAAAAGTAATTGGAAATTTTTTAAATTAAACTGAATTAAATCTGGAACTTTTAGCTTCAAAATAAGCCAAAGAAAACTTAAATATCTTAATTGGTTCCAAAGTTATCAGTAAATGTGTTAAGCAGACAAAAGTGGAGCGAGCAATCTGTTGGGTTTTGCCATATCATACATTTACTTATAACTTTTGAACCAGTCATGATAATTTAACTTTCATTGGGTATTTTTAAAGATAACAGTTCAAGGTTTAATTTAGCTTAATTTAAATTTATTCCAATTACTTTTCTTGAAAATGCAGTCCACCAAACTTGAACAATGAATGTTCACAAAAAACGAAAAATTCACTTGTCTTTATCACATGGAATTTTTGTTTCTGTGGATCAGAAAAGCTTTAAAATAGGACCATTTAAGGGCATGTGATGGATTATGACGTCACTGGAATAGGCAAAATTTGTCCGTAACATTTCTCTTAACATATTGAATATTTTTTTATGAAACTTGGTAGAATTACTTAAAATGTCATTAAAAAGGTCTCTCAGGCCCGAATTTCTTTAAATTTTGGCCCAAAATTAATTTTGGAACATTTTTGAAAAAATACAAACGTTTATAAAAATGAATTTTGAGACAAAATTCAAACAAACTCGGGTCTGAGAAACCTTCCTAATGACATTTTAAGTAATTCTACCAAATTTCATAAAAAAATATTCAATATTTTAAAAGAAAAGTTACGGACAAATTTTGCCTATACCAGTGACGTCATAACCCATCACATGCCCTTAAAGGCAAATTTTATAAGTCTTCCAACGGTATATGAAAAATTCCAATTCGCTAATATTTAACAAAGTTATCAACACTTTAATACGGTCATGTTTTTAATCCCATTTTTGCAAGTGGGCCCACAATTTTGGTCGTAGTGTAACACTAAAACCAAAAATGTTTCAGTTTTTGTAGATGTAAATCCTGACCAGTTAACGTTTAAATATTACTTTTTAGTAGATGAAATTAAATAAATGAATCATTATTGAAACTTTCAACAACTATTGTAAACTGTCCGGAATTAGCTTCAAACTGTTTAAAAATGGTTTTTAATTGTTTATAACCTGAAAACTGCAACTGTTGCCTGTGAACGATCGACCAATGGTATTCTGAATTATCCAATTTCTGCTCGGGAAGCAAGTTTTAAAAACCATATAAGATGTTGTCATTTCTTAGCAAAATTTTGCAACTCAATATCAGGACCCTGAATCCGCTATTATCCCATTTAGACAAAAAATTATTTACGTTGTTTCTCAGATGACCGTGTCAATCGAAGGAAGTGTCAATTACAGACGGAAAGAGCTAATTGGTTGCTACTCTATCCGACAGAGGAGTTGCACCATCTCTATTATAATGTTTGCTACAAAAATTTAACGACCCTGAGGAACAACAATCTTTTGGTTTGAACAAAGGATCAAGCAATGATGGTCATGATCAATTATGTGTTTAAGCCAAATAGGTATTCTTTCTCAATGTGGGACCATTTTTTAAAGCAAATATTATAAACTTAATAGATCAATTTCAAGATCTCTTGAAGAATCTAATTGTTGCGTTCCACAGAAGAGAATTTATGTTTGGAATAACAAAGTTGTTAAGATATCCCCCTACATCCAATTTTAAGGAATATCTACTATTTGGCAAAATGTTTGCTATAAACTTTACTATTGATACGAATACAATTTGTTTGTTATAATAAAACACTGCGTTATCTTTATGTGGCCATTGGTTTTAACTACCTTAACCAAACGGCAAAATTTTAGCAATCCTGTTGTATCCTTGCGGTACAAGGATGTTCCATTAGAGTACCGTTTTATTATATCGTTCCTTCGGACCCAACAACACGGTGCCATAAAACTTTCGTGACACCATCTTTTTTCTTCTGCAACTCTCCACTATAATTTTATTATGTCTTTATTTTTCTTTCATTGCAACGCACTTAGCTAGGCTACAACTACTCACTAATAACATTTACTACACCAATCTATTTCACCAATTCTCATATAACCAATTCATCAATATTCATCTATTGTTATCAAGCCAAGAGGGTATACTTCCAAAAAAGCGATATCCGTAAAAACCATAAAAATTTAGTTTTTTGCAATTATATAGTTTTCATCAAGAAAAAAAGTCGACAATAAAATCCACTGACTGGCATCATCATTGACACTTTTTAGATCCCTGTGCCACAATAACGGGGTCAAATATTTCTCGTCCCCTCATAACAGGTATATCCTTCACCTGCCACTTTTACTTTCATCTCACGGGAATTCCAAACTTCGAGCGTTACAAAATAAAACGGTCGTAAGTGGCTCTAATCACGAACTTACCGTGTCATCAAACAATACGAAACCTACAATTCATTTTTACCATTTACAGTGTAATTTGTAATTGAAATTGAATGCTATCAGCACTCAACAAGCAGAATCTCATTTTTCGTCGGGACCGAGAGAAAAAAAAAATTAAAGAACGAGCTATTAAGAAGAGGCAAGTCACGTGCACGTGGTTAGTAAATAATTGAGGGAGACAGGTAAGGGACATGTTTACACGAACCTACCTCGACGTTGTGTAAGTAGGCTCTGCTTCGCACGAGAAGTCAGTGTGTCGATCCGTTATGAGCCAGAGGCTATTCGAAATTCGAGGAGTATGCCGCTCGGCCCACATCGGCTCTCCTCGGGGCGCCATTCTTACTCTATTCAGACCAGGTTTTATTCAAGATCCACAGGTGGATTGAATCGGACCGCCGTCAATTGAAAAGAGGTCATCGCAACCGTGCGATTTTTCTTCAGACACCTAATAATAATGCTACGGTATTCGCGCCAAATGTGGTCATCATCACCAGCTTCTTTCACGATGATGACTGTTATAAAATCACTAGATAAGGTAGCACGAATGACGCTAAAAACCCTCATAAGAAAAATATATCCGTCGGATATTCCGCTCTCTCAGATATCCTGAAAATATGCATCAGGGTATCGAGGGATATTTTCCGAAAAATTCCTATCAGGGAAATATCTGTTTCATCGATTACACTAGTTTACAAAATTAAAAATTTTTTCTGACCTGTAGACCTGTCATTTCTTATGTAAAATTTTTCACTGAATCTAAATATGAAGTCAGATTTCAGAAAAGTAGAACAGTTTTTGAGATATAGGCAACTTTCAATTTTTTGAATTTTGAAAAAAGTGAGTTTAGTAAATTGCAATTATCTCCGAAAGTATTTAATCGATTTTAATTTATTTTTTATGAAATTAAAGGTAATTAAATTTCCTATCAAAAGTGTGTGCAACATTTTTTAATCAGATTATCGGTTAAGTAGATATTTATAAAATTGTCGAGAAATTGGTTTCACTTTCAACAAAATTGGGCAAAAATGTGTTTTACTGTAACTTCATCAAAAACATATTTACTTTCGGTTTCTGTTTTAGACATTAAAATACGATCTTTCAGGAAGAAAATGAGCGTTTGGTGATTGAATTTGGAATAAAAATGTGGAAGTTATAAGCACTTGAGTAAAAATACAGAAAATCAATGTTTACCTTTTGTGAATTAAGAACGACGTATAGTAAAGTTTAGATTTTAAATAAATTTTGACTTTTAAAAGTGGTCCAAGTTTGATTCCTCACATCTTTTAGTTTTAAGGATTAGAGGACATAATTTTAAAGAATAATATTCCGGATGACCATGTCATGGTGTCTTTTGATGTTTCGTTTTTGTTTTCTAATATTTCTTTAGATTTGGTGATTAATCCTATAAAAGAAATCAGACAGTTATAAGCCTGTTACGCATTTTAAGACTGTTCGTCCGTTATGGGAGAGAGACAAAGACAGTGGGTAGATTAAGATAGAGAGAGATAACAAAGATAGATATAGTGGGATGTCAGGTAGCTTGTGATAAACAGAAATAACAAAGATAGGTATAATGGTACGTCAAGTAATATTATTCATACTGTCATAAACAAACAGAATATTTGTATAATAATAAGTACAAATCCAATGCCATTTTTTTAGAATCACTAAACAGTATTTGAATGTTCCCTGTTTTTTCTAAAATGCTTTACATTTGTATATATAATTGTCATTTAGCATTTCTCTCTCATTGAGAATTTCTAGATCTTTTTTAATTAACCGAGAAGTTAGAACAAACTAACTATTTCTAATCTTCCTCTTTTCAGCGCCGATATTAACATTCAGGATGAGTCGATTATCACAAAAAATGTGACACGAACCTTCTCAAGGACTCGACATTGAATGACCATAGCTCAGAGTGATCCCAATATGTGCGTAGCTTTCGAGTAAAACCTGTTTGCGTATCGGAATTTGTCCCCGATACATCTCATTAGTTTCGTGTCACAACCCACCTCTAAACTTTTTGCCCTTTTCTATGCAACTGACGCACCGAGTCCCGTGTCGTATTTTAGTGCCACACTTAATTACGCCAACGAATTACTTAGGAAAAAGGTATTTCAATGTTGGCTAGCAGAGCGATAGAGCGTGATATCTCGAATGCAAATCTCGGCTATTCTCATATCGGGTTCTTACTCTCTTCGTCTCTTTCTTTTTCATGGCGAATTTTTCTCACGAAAAAAAATCAGCATACTAGCCTTGCATATTCAGCGTATAACGGAATCAAGATGTTGACCTTCCAGAGTGACGATACGACTATTTCTGGCAATGTAGGTAATCGGGTATATATTTTACACTACTGGCCAAAATTGTGGGATCACTTACAAAAATAGGATTAAAAATATGACAGTCTTAAAATGTTGATAACTTTGTCAGATATTAGCGAATTGGAATTTTTCATAGACCATTGGAAAGATTATAAAATTTTCCATTAAAAGACTCTATTCTAATGCTTTTTCGATTTATAGAAACGGAGATTCAATGGGATGAAGAAAGGTGAAGTTTTCGATTTTTGTGAATTTTCATTGATCAAGTTTGGTGGGTTGCATTTTCTAGAAAAGTATAATTAGAAAAATGTAAGATCAAGTTAAATTAAACCTTGATCCTTTAGCTTCAAAATAAGCCAAAGAAAATTAAAATATCTTGATTGGTTTAAAAGTTATAAGTAAATGTATGATATAGAAGAACCCAACAAATTGCTCGTTCCACTTTTGGCTGCTTAACACATTTACTGATAACTTTTGAACTAGTTAAGATATTTAAGTTTTCTTTGGCTTATTTTGAAACTAAAAGTTCCAGGTTTGATTAAGTTTAATTTAAAAATTTTCTAATTACTTTTCTAGAAATTGCAGCTATTTCTGCTATTCAGCTATTTTTCGTTTTTTGGGAATTTTCATTGTTCAAGTTTGTTGAGCTGCATTTTCTAGAAAATTAATTGGAAAATTTTTAAATCAAACTTAATTGAACATGGAACTATTAGCTTTAAAATAAGCCAAAGAAAACTTAAATATTTTGAATGGTTCAAAAGTTATCAGTAAATGTGTTAAGCAGACAAAAGTGGAGCGAGCAATCTGTTGGGTTTTTCCATATCATAGATTTACTTATAACTTTTGAACTATTCAAGATATTTTAATTTTCTTCGGCTTATTTTAAAGCTAATAGTTCAAGGTTTAATTTAACATAATTTAAATTTTTTACAATTTCATTTCGAAAAACTGCAGCCCACTAAACTTGAACAACGAAAATTCACAAAAAACGAAAAAGAGCTGAATAGTAGAAATAGCTGCAATTTCTAGAGAAGTAATTGGAACATTTTTAAATTAAAGTAAGTTAAACCTGAAACTTTTAGCTTTAAAATAAGCCAAAGAAAACCTAAATATCTTGACTGGTTCAAAAGTTATCAGTAAAAGTGTTAAGCAGACAAAAGTGGAGCGAGCAATCCGTTGGGTTATTCCATATCATACATTCACTGATAACTTTTGAACCAGTCAAGATATTGAAGTTTTCTTTGGCTTATTTTAAAGCTAATAGCTCAAGGTTTAATTTAGCTTAGTATCAAAAATTTTCAATTACTTTTCTGAAAAATGCAGCCCACCAACCTTGAACAATGAAAATTCACAAAAAACGAAAAATTCACTTGTCTTCATCTCATTGAATCTCCGTTTTTATCATTCAAAAAAGCTTCAAAATAGGAAAATTTTACGGAAAATTGTATAAGCTTTCCAATGGTCTATGAAAAATTTTAATTCGTTAAAATCTGACAAAGTTATCAACACTTTAAGACGGTCATATTTTTAATCCTATTTTTGTAAATGGTCCCACAATTTTGTCCGGTAGGGTATAACATATATAAATACAAATTTTGTCACTGGTATATTAGACGTTGGTAAAGATTATTATAGTTATTATTATGATTAATATAAAATCAACGAACGTGCCCGTATTTTCACTTGGATCCCTTGGAAAGTGGGTCTGCCGTTCCACTCTCGTTCGGTGCTTCGAATCTGTTGGTGGTCTCCTCTCATTCGCGTTGAATCAAACACTCATAGGCTTTATATATTGCTCTCAACTTTTACACACCGAGCATTATAAAAATCAAAAGGAATTATCGATCTGAGACGGAATTCAGTGAAAATGTGGGTCACTACAAAAAGAGCAAGAAAAAACCGAGCTACCAAAATTGAGCCTCATTATATGTTTCAAAGTCTCTTGTTTTTATTTAATGACCATTCATCAAACAGATGTATCAATGTAGATAAGAATATATATGGAAGCGGGTAAAAATAGGTACGGGATAAGAAACAGTTCCAGTGGCAGGAAATCAAAACAGTTTTGAAATTTCCGACTCGGCCTTCGTTTATCTTTTGTCCTGATGGCTTCAATTTAGGATTCTTTGACAAAGAACAATAGACGATATCGGGCACGATCATCTTATGAAAGACATGACGTACAGGATTCCTCATTTACAAAACATGCAAATTTAATTGTCTCTATCTTTGACTGGCCGACCTCATAACAACTGGCAGCATCCAGATTTTTGCTTTTTAGGTTAGAAAGTGTCTATCGGACATTCGGCTCGTTGGCAATCATGCTGAAATCAATCTTATTTAATCAATCTGTCCATCCGACCGTTCATCTGTCCGTCCGTCTGTCTGTTCATTCGTCAATTTAATCTGCTTATCCGTCTGTCCGTCTGTCCACCTTTCCGTCCTTTCGCCTGTCCGTCCGTCTATCCATCCGTCGGTGGCATCTGTCTGTCCACCTGTCTGTCTGTCCGTCCATCACAAAAAATTCTCTTCTATTGACCTTATTCATAACCCGAGGGAATATCTCTGTTTACATTTATTTTCACTTGATTTCATGCAC